>CAWUFW010017352.1:0-265883 GCA_963921515.1 Calotriton arnoldi
TAAGGGCCTGATTTCACCTGCAGACAACACAACACTCTTCTTTTAACTCTCATGGGGTGGTGGAAAGTCAGTTTATTGCTAAATGTCCCTCACCCCTGTGCTGTTAATATGAAATGCCATACAACACCACCAATATCTCTAGATAGACTGCCTGTGAATGTGGCAAAGTATCCAGGAAAGGAACACTTGATGACGCCCACCAGAAGCTCCCTTTCAGCGCAACTTGAGCTCTGGTACGAGAGGACTACCAGAGGGGCATATTAACAACGAGGCGATAGACAATTATCGCCGCTTTAGCGTCCGTTTTCGGACGGAAAGCGGCGATAATTCTATCGCCTAATCAGCAAGGTCACGCTATCGCGTGAATCCCTGCACTATCACCCTTTCCCCCAACGCCCATCCTTGCATCTCTAATGAGATGCAAAGTGGGCGTTACTGGCGTACCCCAGATGGGCTACGTTGTAAATATCGCCGATGTGCACATCGCGATATTTACAAGGCAGCCCACAGGATTATAGCAGACGTTAGATTTTGGCGAAAACTGCCGTTTTCGCCAAAATCTAACGTCTGCTATAATCCCGACTTACCTATGTTAGCCATAGGAGGTGGATTCTGCTGATATGACCCTGTGGGTCGTATCAGCAAGATTATCGCCCTTTTGCAGGGAACACCGCTGGAAAACCAGCGATGTTCCCTGCAAAAGGGCGATAACATCGCTATCTCTGGAATTTTTATCGCCCTGGAGTAACGCGTTGTTAATAACGCGCTACCAGGGCGATAAATGCCAGAGATAGCCTGCGATAATATAATTATCGCTAAGCACGGCCAGCGATAATTATCGCTGGCCGTTGTTAATATGCCCCAGAGATCTGCCCCTGAAGGATGATGAAACCCACTGGCCCACAAGCAGTGACCTTATTTGTCACAGAAAAAAACATAGATTAAGGAGCAGGATGGTGCATCCCAGGCGGTATGGTCCCTGAATATCGAGCCTTTAATTTCGTGCTACCTTAATATTGTATCAAAAATGTGACTCACCAAAACACCAACAAGAGAAGAATAGATGGGTAAGAATATGTTTGCTAAACATTTCTCTCCATATGTATTCCTTGATGATATATATATCTCCAAAGTACGCAGATTTAAAGTTAAGAATAATAAATGTAGACTTTCCTAAAAATATTTACCTTCATTACATTTTGTTTGTCGATATTATTGCTACAATATTTTAATAGTACAATAATAAACTAGATATTTTGGCATACAGTGATCTTAAACTCCGACGGAAGCACTTTAGGCAGAGAGAACCCAACCAGGTGGGGATCACCTAAATGGGATGGGATGACCTTTGCCAGGGGCATGGGGGTGGAGGCAGGGAAGGGGGCTCACCTTCCATCTCTAAATGATCCCAACAGTGTCTATGCCGATAGCATTACACCCATCCCCGTCTTTCGCCATCAGTGATTTAGGTATTTGCTCCTTCCCACAATTGCTGCAGCTGCACACAGGTGTTGTACCACACATCCCTATGATTCCCTCGAAAGAGAGCACAAATAGAGCAGAACCTCAGGTCATTACTACATGACACTCTGAATGAAATCGTTCCTGGAGAGTCAGAACTCAACAAAAAGAATGTGATACCTCAGGTCCCTCTAAAGTCAGAGGAAGCAACAATCAGTTACTAGATGCCCTGGGCACTGAGAAGCCTGCTGACATCTCACGTCAGGAGAAATAGCAATGTTCTTCCTTTTTGCCTCCCCTATTGTAAAATGTGACAACATTAAGCTGCAGTTTAGCCCAGTACACTCACAAATAGATTGAGTTTATCACTAAATGTTTTACTCCTCGTGCACTAATAATATTATTTTTGAACTTCATTCGCAAATCCATCACAAAAGGCAAATCCAACAGGTTTAGTTCAAATCTAATATTTATTTAAAGTCAGCCCTCTATATGAGTGGCTTCCATAGTCCTATTAATGACATGCACAGGCACAGATTTGAGTTATATTTGTGCTGAGAAACACAATACTGGCATGGAATGTCTATAACAATCATGTGCTGCAAAAGTAAACAAAAACGCTTACAGAGACGCCACTCTGTCAGTGGAACTGAATTCTGTCTTTCCTCATAGGGCAGCTGATCAGGTCTAGCAGGGCAGCTTGACCTCATGAATGCATCACCAAGGTAGAGAAAGCTGAACGAGTAAAAAGGTGGTGCATGCAGCAGATTGGGGATGAGGCTGACGAGGAAAGAAAGCATGCAAAATCAATACATCTCCTGTGGTATGGGAGCTGAAGGCCATCTGGTGTCTTGTGACATGCATGCTGCCAGCCCACCTGCCGCTGCTCTGCCACTTCCAGGTCAAAGTTAGATTAAGAAGAATATTAGAAGAGGAATGAGCATGATAACAAATGGCATTTTCCCACACCCATTAAAGATTTTATATAAAACCAGTGTACTAGCTCTATGATGTATCCGCAACTCACTTGCCTTCTCTAGAGCTTGACCTCAGTGGTTGGGCCTGAGAAATTTTGCAGGCCCACCCTCATCTCTGTCGTCTCATGCAGTCTTCCACAGTCTTCCATCTACTAGTCAGCACCCAGCAGGCCACCTTCATCTCTATCGTCCTCCATCTACTAGTCTCACCAAGAAGGCCAACTTCATCTCTATCGTCCTCCATCTACTAGTCAGCACCCAGCAGGCCACCTTCATCTCTATCGTCCTTCATCTATTAGTCAGCACCCAGCAGGCCACCTTCATCTCTGTCGTCCTTCATCTACTAGTCAGCACCCAGCAGGCCACCTTCATCTCTGTCGTCCTTCATCTACTAGTCAGCACCCAGCAGGCCACCTTCATCTCTGTCGTCCTTCATCTACTAGTCAGCACCCAGCAGGCCACCTTCATCTCTATCAATCTTCATCTACTAGTCAGCACCCAGCAGGTCACCTTCATCTCCATCGTCCTTCATCTACTAGTCAGCACCCAGCAGGCCACCTTCATCTCCATCGTCCTTCATCTACTAGTCAGCACCCAGCAGGCCCTGCCATTCCTTCCTCTTCTTACTGAGTAAAAATGGAGAAGAAAGCACATTTGCTTGAAATATTCAAGACTAAATGAAAACACTTTTTGTGTGTGTACCTTGCAAGATGGTCGGCAGATGTTCGGGCGTTCTGCAGTGGTTCTTACAGTAGCGTGAGGCAGTATGAGTGAGCCGAGGTGTAGTGCTTGTTCCACAGTCTGGCATGAACAGCAGAGTGGTGAACTCCGGGGCTAGTTGGAGTACATACACAAAGGTATCTTTCTCTGCAACCTGCCACTATCTGGTGCTGCAGCTACAGCTTGCAGAGAAGCTGTAAAAAGCCACCCCTCGCTCTGAAAGGAGATAGCCACAAATGAAACAGATCCCAAGCCATTTCGACCCATCAATGTAAAACCCCCATTCCAAACGCTGCAGAATACCCCTGTGAACTGATACAAACTGTGATGGAACTTGTCAAACAAGCAATGGCTGAAGAATGTAGTACACAAAGTTTATTCTAAAGATTAATAAATAAATCACAATAAATATATCCATAATTAGAAATGATTATGGTCACAGCTCCAGTGATCGCATCATAGATACACAAAAAAAAAACACACTGCAACAGAATAATTCACCATAAACACTTAGGGGCCCATTACGATGGCGGGCGGAAGCACAACCGCCGTGCTGGCGGATGCAAAAACCACCAGTTACCGCCGGCACGCAGCAGTCCACACGCCCGCCCAATTATGATGCGAAAAGCAGGCCAAACACCGCCGGCAAGCCAGCAACACCGTCCGCCATCAAAGTGCGCCCGCACACGTAGCGGCGCAGCACAACTGACACACACCGTCCGACGAAACACGTCCCGCCCGGCGCATAAATTACGATGCCGCAAACAAACGGCTCCCACGGCAAAGAGACACCGCACGTGAAAGAGAGGCGGAAACACGGACGCAGAGCACGGACAACGAAGAAGCGGCACCCCGGGCATGAATCCAGCACTGCAGGCCCTTCCCATGCTTCTGCTGATGCACCACCAAGGACGCAACGTACCGCGGAGACGCAGGTAGGCACACACACAACAAGTGCACGCAAACAGCGCACACAGTGCAAGGGCGGAAAAGCGGACAACCCCCACCAGCGCGTGCACACTACACATCCACCATTGCATCCACATATGACACACAGGCCAAATCCTAACATCGCAGAACACATGTGTACACACCACCTGGGACTAGGAACCAACCACCCCGTCACGGCCCCAAAGCGCCGATGACGCCGTCACACATGCGCACAACGCAGAGGCCAACCGCAGCGCCATGCATGCGTCGCACACAGACACAGGGACACAACCAAGCAGCACACACATCAGCCCCACCCCGAACGCACATGGACACGTGACAGGCCGGCCACAGACATGTCCCCAACGCCCAATTCACGGACAACACCCAACGCCACACAACCGACGCACACATGTCAGTGAAGTCACGCAACAGCAGGACACACCCCAGTGTAACAAACATGGCGATGCACACAGCGGCGGCAACACCAACTAGGAGAAGCAGGGCCCCTTCGGGAAGAGGAACGCCAGTACCACACTGAAAAACCCATACCACCCTGCACATATGAACAAGACACATGAAACGGAACACCAAAGAGCCCGGGGACCGACAACAGGTGGCCCAAGAATTACATCCACACACAAGGCCCAACGCAGAGCGGAAAGGCAGCCTGCCGCCCACACAAGGGAGAGCAGACAGCACTGAATGACCTTCCATTCCAACACCGAATCCACAGCCCTACGACAGAAGCCGGTGAATACAGCCATTGTCCAAGAATAGACCAACACAGGCATGCCGAGGAGACCGACCACAGGGCAGATAGCGCATATCACAGACGCACACAACGGACGGGGAAGAAAGAAGAAAACACTCCCCCATGTCGGCCACATGCAAGTTAATTGGAAGGAGTCACACAGCACTGACCTTGAACTGTCTGAGAAGCATGTGGGAAGAGGGCCCGTGTCCTCCAAACAAGCCAACAGAACACAAGTCCTGTCTCCCCACGACTACACAGAGCTCACAGCAACCCCGGAGCGTGCACATTGCAGACTGCACACACAGCCGGAGCACGCCACTTCTACGAACCGCTGCGAAATGGCAACCGCAACACACCTACCCAACTACGCCGAACAGCTCAAGCTGTACCAAACCAACACGATACATACATTGGGATGCGATCTCCTGTCCCTGCTGAACGTAAGTTACCGACTGACTTACCGCATCACATTGTTCAGCTGCGTCATGCCCGTCTTCTACTGTCGGAGGTGTCCCTACCAGCATCCCGTCGAGATATGCCTCTCCAACCCGGCATGTCTGAAGGCGGACCTGCTACCACTACTCCTCCCTCTGGACGCACACGACAGGGCCTGCTCTGCCTATGGGGGCATGGCGTATGTGGCCAACATCGCACGCGCACTGAAATGGAACCACTGTGCCTCCACACGATGGATCATCGAGAACAGCTACATCGAATGTCACCCAGCATGCCCCATCATGGTCCTCCAAGGGACAACCTACGAACAACACCTTGACAGCCACCATCCGCTTCATTGGCTGGCAAACATGTACACCACCAATGACATGGAAGCCCTGCTGGGCGGCATCGCATACCTGTCAACCTGTAAATACGTCGGACCACAACGCAGGTTCCCGAGTGACCTATGAAGTCCAACCCCGCACCCATGCTCAGCTTCCGCACGGACTGGCCAGTCACCACCACAACAGCCATACCAAACGACCGGCAACTGTAACCACACCATCAACGACATCGCCATGACATCGGATATGACCGGGACATGCACACTGTTCCCCATCACATCCAGGAACACCGCATGCATCGTGGGAGGCAGTGGCATGGGCTCTGTGCATCGCACCCACATGGACGGAACTGCACGAACAACCAGGACACGACATGGATCCAGCGCACATGGACACACACACCGCTCAGTGGACATGAATAGGTCGCCTGGAGTCTGTGGGTGCTGCACCCCTCCCACCCCCGCCCCGGGAATCCCATACCAGGACCTTTGCATGGACGACAAGTGCATACAACAACAACACGACCCCAGTGACTGTGACATGTCCAGTAACCACCACAGTGCAACAACAAGTGGCACGCCGCTGCATGCACGCAAGCACATGCCCTGATGTCATCTCACATGCACGCGTGCATGAGGAACAACCGCAGCAAACCTGTCACATGGAACTGAGATGGACTGTGCCCATGATGCCGAGCGGTCTGGTAGGCTACATGTATACCGTCTGTGTCAAAGTCCGCAGCTCCGCAGCTATACGTAAATGTACATTAGCACAGCCTTGGCCAAGCAGATGTAACCCCACACCCTATCCCATTTGTTATCATGCTCAGTATATCCTCAACATGTATTCCGCTGCCAGTAGTGTCCACTATACTGCATCACAGAGGACAGAAGACTCAATATAATGTTTGAAACCAAAACTGTTTTCGCTGACTCATTTCACAAGTACGAATGAGAGAGGATGAGAGTATGTGAAGTACACGGCAGTCGTGACATGACCATGTAGTCCACTGGTATTGGATGTCAACGCAAATGAGTAGCACTACTGTGGAAGACACACATGTGTCGTGTGAAGTCGTTTGGACGCAGTGCTCAGGTGGGTGGGTGCGACGGGTAGATGCGCACATGCCAAGTTGGAGCACGCCGTGTTGGGAGGGGTCATGAACAGTACACCACCGCTTCCCTGGGCATTGTGAGAGGACACCTGTCGGGGGAGTGAACACGTGTGTGCACAGCAGCCGGGCACACGTACAAGGCGGTACCAGGCGCACCTCAGCCCACCCTCTGTGGACAAGCTGGATCCTGTTGTGCGCCCGCCATGCCCCTTGACAAGGCACACACAGCCCCAGTCGACCAGGTGTAACCCCAACATAGTCAATCCGCACAGGCGATACAGGGCACGGGATGGCAGTGGAGCATGGTGTGTGAGAGGTCTCCTCGCGCTCCTCCTGGTCATATCACGCAGGCAATAGAACCTCAACGTCTAGCATGGCACAAGTCACATGGAAGTGTAGGGGACGCACCACAGCACGAGCAGCACTGACGTCACGGGAGGTGGCTCGCACCATCCCATCCATTGCCCATCATACCAACCACGACACATGCCATTGCGACTAAGTGCAAGCGCGTGCGCCACCACCCCGAGCCCTCCCCAGAGAGGCCAAAGAGTGAATGTGTGGGCCAACAGCCACAGACGGACGCGGCCTGGCCGCAAGGGCAGCCACAGCCACTGGGTGTCGCAGGTGGCGGATCCGGAAGGCGAAGACTGTGATGCATAGTCCATGCAGGCCGGGTCTCCATTTGGGGCACCACGCAGGTGGACGGCGTCCCGCCACACATCATACCCTGAGACAGCCCACTCGTGCAACTGGACCCACACATTCACTCCTTGCCCTCTCTGGTGCGAGCTTGGGGCTGCCTGTGCAAGCGCTAGCCTCGCAGGTGAGCATGCATATTGGGGGGCGAGGGGAGGACATGAGGGCTGGGGCGAAGATGACTGTATCACTGTCAGTTAGTACAAGGGATGACCCAGATGTGGAAAGGAAGAGACGTGTCCCGTGTGTACTGCAACTAGTCGCCAATCCAACTACCCCCCATGTCCGGAATGTAAGCCCGCACCTAGGCCCGCCCATCCGCCACATCGAACATACCACCAGCACGACAACCTTCCCATTCGAAACACTGACTGGGGGTGGCGACCAGTGAACAATCATGTGTAGCCTACCCACGCGTACATGTGGGCCCTCCATGATCCATGTCACCTGCGGCAAAGACATGACATGCGCAATGAGGGAAGTGAGGAGAGCTGCCCGCCCCACGCGCAGAAGGTGCATCAGCTCCACAGACCCAGCAGCGAGTCCAGCAGGGGTCACATGTGCAGGGGCAGCTGTGCCTGGTGTGAAGGCACATGCATATAGACAGCACATCGACCAATGTGTAGTCTGCCCACATCCACAGTCCATCATCATGCGGACATAGGAATTTAACACAGGGCAACACATCTTAGTTGGTGCACCCACCGTGACCAACAATGCGCAATCATCGACGTACCCGCCCTGTGCATGGCCCCCACCCAACGGAGGCACATTCAGTGCCACCATCCCACACACACAAGCCTTCCACGGAACATGCTGTGTCCAATGGTCAGTACAGAGTCAGCGCCCATCTGGTGGATCCTGAACAGGAGACACATGCACACACATGCCAGCTCCCACTATGTACGTCTGCCACCTGGCACGTGCAATGTAACCTCTCACCTGTGACTGCAAGCACACAGCCGTCTTGGCATGGGGCTGTCAATGTGGACACCAGTCAATGTTTCGGGAGCTGTGATCCGTACAGTGCTGTACATAGGGTGCAGTGCTGACACCTACTACTGTCTCATATCCCCTCGTGCCACAGGTCCCACTTGTATTGGCCGCTCAGCCCGTGCCCACATCGTCGTCGTCGTGTGCCATACTCATCCAGCCTCGGAAGCAGTTCCATGCTCAGCAGACACTCATGTTGCCGTGGCGTTGCCGCTTGACGAATATGCAGTCAGTCCCCATCAGCACGCCCCGCAAGTCATTGGGGCCTAGATCCCCATGTGCATGCACATGGCAGTGGTATGTCTCACTTGCCATTGCCATTGTTGGGAGACCTGTGTAAGTGTATTGTGGCCGTGCCGTCCCAGCTTGACAGCTGGGCTGTGGCTCATGTGCTTGCTCAGTCATGTCAGTGATGTGTATGCGAAATTGCTATGTGCCGTGTTGCTTTGACATGTGTCCTCTGCCATTTAACCCAGGCGGAGACCGAACATTGACCGCCCATACCAATTGCTGGCGGACATGGACGATACAGAGGTAATCAGGAAGTTTCGGCTGGACAGGCCAACTCTGCATCGACTGTGTGCCATGTTAGAGCCCCATCTCCGTCCCCGCAGGGTGTATCCGACTGCTGTCACCCCCACGGCTAAGGTGATGGCCGCCATGCATTTCTTCGCCACTGGGTCATTCCAGCACACAGTGGGCAGTGGAGGAGGGATGTCCCAGCCCATGTTCAGCAAGGTGCTGAGGGATGTACTGGCAGCCATGATGCTGTACCGGAACAGGTACATCCGCTTCCCCAGGGCTCGTGAATTGGCGGCAGTGAAGGGTGCATTCTATGCCCTTGGCAGAATCCCACACGTCGTGGGAGCCATTGACTGCACTCATGTTGGCCTTGTTCCACCACAGGCCACTGAGCACCTGTACCGCAACAGGAAGCACACGCACTCCCTGAATGTGCAAGTGGTGTGCCTTGCGGACATGGTGATCACCCACGTGTGTGCAAAGTTTCCAGGCTCGGCCCATGACGCACACATAATGCGCAACAGCATCTTGCCACGACTGATGGCCAATCTGCAACAGGATCGTGCCTGTATTGTCGGTGAGTATGTGGAGTGGTGTAGCGTGCTGGTTGTGCGATGCTGTCCCCTGTCCAGTTGGAATAGCTACGGTTCTCTGTGTCCCTCACACCCAGGTGACTCTGCGTATCCGAATGGGGCATGGCTGCTCAGTCCATTGAGGAATCGTCGCACCCCAGCAGACGATCGATACAATGAGGCACATGGGAGGACCAGACGTGTGGTCGAGCGTACCTTTGGCCTCCTCAAGTCCAGGTTCAGGTGCCTGGACCGCACCGAGGGTGCACTGGCGTACTCCCCACAGAAGGTGTGCCAGATAGTGGTGGCGTGCTGCATGCTGCACAATCTGGCCATTCGGAAGCAGATCCCCCTCATCGTGGATGACGGAGATCAACCAGGGCCCCAGCCCGCAGACCAGGACAGCTCGAGTGAGGTGGACAGCGGAGAGGAGGAAGCTGGGAATGTGCGCCAGCAGCTCATCGCCCGCTTCTTCACTTGACGGTGAGTGTCCATGTACGACTGATGATGTGTCTGTATCTGTGCAGGTGTGTGTGTGCTGTGTCAGGGTGGCCGTATGTTCACTGCGTGCAGTGTGTCAACGCTCCATGGCCAGGGTAGTATGCCACTGTTGGTGACTGTGGCATTGTGCCCTATTGCTCTGTGCGATGTGTGTACATTGCTTGTAGTTGTTGACATGTACTGTGTGATGGGTGGGGACACACTCATTGAATGTGCTCCTGTTCTGTCTCCCACCCCTAGGTCCCTACAGGCCCTCCGGATTCCATTGCCATGCCACGCATCAGGTGCCCTTCCGCCCAAGGTGGCCGTTGTATTCCGTACAAATAAAACACAGGGCACAAACAGCAGTTAGTGAATAAGGTGCATTTATTACGAACTGTGACGTGTGATTGTGTGTAAGGTGATAACAAAAGTGGTGCGTGCAGTGACAATGAGCTGTCGGTCATGGCTGCGTGATGATCAGGGTGTACCCACTGGTTCTATGTCCATAGTCCAACACACACATGCCATCCAGCTGGCTGTGTGGAGTGGGATCGTAGAGCAAGTCAATGCAGTGGCTGGTCAAGGAAGGCTGGCGGAAGGCTGGCTGGCTGCCTCACTTGCGACTGGAGCGTGCGAAGTCCTCCCGGGAGATCTGTTTCCTCTTCGGACGGCCCCTTCCACGTTTGGGAGGGGGTGTGTGGTGGCGACCTGCTGGTGGTGGGTGAGGTGTGCTCACTGGCTGTGGACGCAGGGAAGTGGACACTGCTGGCCGACCCTGCGCCGTAGCAGGTGGTGGCGGAGGTGGTGTTGCTGGCCTTGCCTGTGACCCCACCGCCACCACCAGCTGGCCCATGAGGTCCACGAGTTGGTCCATACGGGACACGAATTGGCCCATATGGGCGTCCATGGACCTCAGCACCCCCAGCACCTCCCGCGTGTCAGTAGCAGACCTGGCCCATTGTCCTTGGGCCTCTTCATAGGCCCCAAGGACTCTGGCCATTTGAGGCAGGGCATGGCTCCCAGGGGAGGCTGGCGTTTCCCTGACCCTGCTCCTCCTACCAGTCCTGCTGCCACCGGCCTGCCCACTAGCCACATTGCACACCACGGTCCTCGCTGTGGCTCCCAGGGTGGATCCAGTCGGCCGGGCCACCACCTGCGCTGGGGCTGGTGCCAGCGAAGACGTGGTGGTGGTGGAGGCGGTGGTGGTCGGTGCGGCGATGGTGGCGGTTGCGGCAGTGGTAGTGGCTGCAATGACCGTGGGTGTGGCCGCAACGACAGTGGCAGCAGGGGACTGGGACTGTTCAGCATCCCTGGATGATGGGTTGGTGGGTAGGAGGGGTCCTGGGGAGCGGCTGGGCCCTGCCACGCCAGATGGGCCAGCTTGGTGGTCCGTGTCCGAAGAGGTGGACAGATCCTCCAGATCCGTGTGTCCTCGTTGGGGGCTTGTAGGCTGGCTGTGCTGGCTGCTGTCTCCATCCCCAGCGTCCAGCAGTTCGTCACCTGTGGAGAAAATGAGATTTGTTATTGTGTTGCACCTGGCGAAGTATGTATTAGTCGTCTGACATTGGCAGTTCGTGCAATCTCGTACATGGGTTTCCCGGAGGCGAGTGTGTGGCTGTGGCATCTGTAGTTGTGTGTGCTAGGCAATGGGACTGTGTGCTGTGCACATGTGGCATGGGACGGATTGGCCATGCCGATGGGTGTGTTGCTTTGCCCCTACTCATTGTGACTCTGGTGTATGCGGGCTCCTGGCCCATCCTGGGTCTGGTTTGTACTTTGCTTTTGGAGTTCATATGGAACGCTTAGGAACGCATATGGCAACATGGGGGCCATGCCCCAGATTCGCATTTGGGAGGGGATATGCTTTTGGGGTTCAAATGGAACGCTTAGGAACGCATATGGCAACATGGGGGCCATGCCCCAGATTCGCATTTGGGAGGGGATATGCTTTTGGGGTTCAAATGGAACGCTTAGGAACGCATATGGCAACATGGGGGCCATGCCCCAGATTCGCATTTGGGAGGGGATATGCTTTTGGGGTTCAAATGGAACGCTTAGGAACGCATATGGCAACATGGGGGCCATGCCCCAGATTCGCATTTGGGATGGAATATGCTTTTGGGGTTCAAATGGAACGCTTAGGAACGCATATGGCAACATGGGGGCCATGCCCCAGATTCGCATTTGGGAGGGGATATGCTTTTGGGGTTCAAATGGAACGCTTAGGAACGCATATGGCAACATGGGGGCCATGCCCCAGATTCGCATTTGGGATGGAATATGCTTTTGGGGTTCAAATGGAACGCTTAGGAACGCATATGGCAACATGGGGGCCATGCCCCAGATTCGCATTTGGGAGGGGATATGCTTTTGGGGTTCAAATGGAACGCTTAGGAACGCATATGGCAACATGGGGGCCATGCCCCAGATTCGCATTTGGGATGGAATATGCTTTTGGGGTTCAAATGGAACGCTTAGGAACGCATATGGCAACATGGGGGCCATGCCCCAGATTCGCATTTGGGAGGGGATATGCTTTTGGGGTACATGCTGTGAGCCATGGGTGCCGAACGTGACATGTGTTGTGGCAGCATGACAGTGCATGGTCTGAGGTGTGTGCATGCCTGACATGCCCTGCATATTTGCTGTCTGTTGTGGTTACTGGACATGGCATTGGACGCATCGTTATGAGTGAGTGATAGTTGTGTGCCAGCCAACGTATTGGAGTTGTCCCATCTCCTTGGTGTGCGTGCTGCCCTGTGCCATGTGCATCACTGCAGTGCTCGGGGGGTGTGGCCCATGTTGTGTGTTGTTGCTCACAGCGTGTCGTGCGCTTAATTGACTTCTGGCACATGGTTGGTCATGGGCATGTGTCTTAGCGTGACTGCTGTATGTGTGGCAGCTGTGCGGATGACATGCCTTTCATGTGACTGGGGCTGACGGATGGGATGGATGGTATGTTGTATGTGCATGGTGTGTCTGTGAGTTTGATGGGTTCAGTGGTGTTCGTGTGCATTTCTGTTGTTCCGCTCTGTTGCGTCTAGTGTTGTTTGTCTTACATAGGCGTAGTTGTGGGGTGTGGGGTTGACAGGCAGTGGGGGCTACATGGACAGGACTTCAATGGTGTTTCGGTTGTGTGTGATGAGTTGCACAGTGGCTGCCGTGTGGGACTATATTCAGTGTGGCTTGTGCATGCAGACGTGGCTCCTTGGGTGTTGCTATGTCTGTGATGGGTCATGTGGGGTGTGAGTCTGCTGTTCATGTCCGTGTGCACATTGTTCACTTGTTCGTGACGGTGGGCGGTGCTGCGTGTTCGTGTGCTACGTGACATGTCCCATGTGTTGGTGGTGTTATGGTCCTCATGCCTCCAGTAATCCAGCCCTGTCCAGTTTCCCACCTGCAAGTTGTTCGTGCGTGCACTGTACTGGATGCCACATGGCTCTAAGCGGGGAGTGCTCCATGTTGCAGGTCTGTGGGGGTGGTGGGGTGTAGTGGGTCGTGGGGGTGGCTGTACACCCACTGACACCGATTGCTGTGGACCGTGATGTCTGCCTTTTGGCTGTCGTTGTGCACTGCGGTGGCTGACACGTGGGTGTGGGGTGTGGGGGATGCTCCTCCTTGCTGTGCTGTGGGACTGGGGCCTGGTGTGTGTTGTACTTGGGCTGTCCACCGTCCCACCCACTGCACTTTGTGTTCCTGCCACTTACCTGTTACTTGTCGGTTGGTGCAGCTGTGCCTGACACATGGGTGTGGGGAGTGCTCCACCTTGCTGGTCTGTGGGAGTGGGGGCCTGGTGGGTGTTGTACTTCAGCTGTCCCCCTCCGACCCACTGCACTTTGTGTTCCTGCCACTTACCTGTTACTTGTCGGTTGGTGCAGCTGTGGCGGACACATGGGTGTGGTGGGTGCTCGTTGTGGCGCTTCTGGCATATTTGGGGACCTGTTGGTGGTTACGTGGCTGGCTTAGTGTACACATGTCCCCACGCATCTTACAGTTGTTCGGTTTGGCCTGTGTGTGGTAGTGTCTGTTGCATGTGCGTGTGATGTGTTGTGTATTGTGTGCTGGACATGGGGGTGTTTGTCCCTGGGAGCTGTGGCATGGTGGTTGCGCATGTGTGTACATAGCGGTGTGCTGGTATACATTAGTTTGTACTTACCAGCCTCCACTCCCCCTGCTAATCCGGCGAGGATCTCCGGATGGATTACGACTCGCACCTTCTCCTCCCACGCTTTGAAGGTCTTAAAGAGCGCGGGATTCCCTCCGCCAGTGACGGCAGCCAGCTCTCTGTTTTTGCCTTCCTTCTTCTTGACCAGGCTCTTTACGTCATTCCAACGTTTGTTTATCTCGACTCTGTTCCTGGGCAGGGTCCCGACTGCATTGACCTGGTCTACGATCCGGGTCCACATTCTGTTTCTGGTGGCTAGTGGTGTGTGCTGGACCATGTTCCCATAGATTTGTGGGTACACCTTGATGATCTCGTCGACCATGACCGTCAGCTCCATGGGCGTGAACTTGGGCATCCTTTGTGGTGCCATGGTGTTTGTGGTGCTGGTGCGGTGTGTGTTGTGTAATGTGCAGGGGTTTGTGGTGCCGGTGTTTGGTGGTGGTGGTGGTGGTTGTGATGTGTGCGTTTCTGTGGTGTGCTGCTGTCCTTGCTGTGTCACTGTGTCCTCTCCTCTCCTCTCTGGTTTGCAATGTAGCAAGGGGTTGTGGTCTGTGGGAGTGCTGCTTTTGTACTCACCTATGTGGGTGTGTCCTCATGGTCTGTTGTTTTCAGGTGTGTTGTGTCTGGGGTTCTGGCCTTTGTATTTTTGTTTGTCCGGGGGGTGTTTTCGGGATGTGTACTGTGCTTGTGTATTTGTGTGTGCCTTGCTGTGTGGACTTGTTGGCCATGTTGTGTGCTATTGGTTTTGTGTGCGGATGGTTTCTGTGCAGGTACGTGGGCGCCATGGCTTCTGCCGTGTCGATTCTCATCGGCGTTGTTTGCGCTGGCGGGCGGTATATTTGTGGTTTTCCGCGCTCATGGCGGTGCGATCGTAATTTCACGTGCGGTGTGTCGGCCGTGTGGGCGGGCGGTTTTGTGTTGTCGTGCGTGTTTCCGTCCGTGGCGGGCGGTTTGACTCCCGACTCGGACGATGGCGGGCGGTATTTTGTGTGATTTTTCCGCCGATGGCGGTTTTCGGTTTGTGTACTCATAATGGCGTGGTCGGTGTTCAGGCGGTGTGTGCGGGCGGATTTTTGCCGCTTCCATGCCTGGCGGATTTTTTTACGCCGGGTATCGTAATGGGCCCCTTACATTCATAGTGATTTGTTTGCAAATTATAAGTGAATAAAAAGCTATTCTTACATTTTTGTTAATGCAGCCATTAAATGGCTATTAAATATTAAAAGAGAGCAACATGGCTTCGCATATTGTTCTACAAGCACCATCCCAAAAAAGTTATTGCAAAAATATTCTTCTTCGATCTAGCAGCTCCACATTTATACAAACTATGTGCTCCCCTGTTTCACCTGCCTTAAAACAGAGACAACAACATCTCTGAGTCTCCTCCAGCTTAATCCAAGCTCCTTTAAACTGTAAGATTGGGATGGATGAAAGCCCTTGGCATCATTTAAGGTATGGCATGTGGGCCACTGACTATCAGGATGGTGGTGGTCAGTAGTACCTCCATCACATTGGTTGGATGCCTGCCCACCATATCTAGAGGTCCCAGTTGGCCCTGTGGCGATCTCCGTGCCGTCACAGGATCCACCACCATGGTAGCTCCTGTGAAGGGCACAAGCAGTTTTAGAGCATGTGTTCCCAAGTTTCACCTGCCTGTGAAGAACAGAAAAAAAGAGTAAGTTTTCCGACGACGGAACTGAGATTTAAAAAACAGCAGAAACATGTAATTACAAATTTGTTTAACAAATACAAAATACAAATACAATTATTTTGGCTGAGAACAATGGAAAGCCATACAACTAAATAGGAACTAATTAAAAATGGGGAATCACCTTGGTAGGACCAGTTGCTCATCCCCCATATTTATTTGATAGTTTTAATAGCATCACTAACACACAAACATCTACTATTTTATTTAAAGTCATTAGCATTTCCACACAGTTTGTGATTTATTATGCTGCCTAGATATTAACAGTTAGTGACATACTCAGTAGGAGAAGGGCTTATTACCCATTTGAATGCTGGTTTACAGGATCCAAAGGCCATATTTTTCTTTTAAGTAATTTGATCTGAAGAACATTAGCAATATTATATTTGTACAAATTATTTAGTTGTTTAGAAGGACAATTTGGGCCAATGATTAAATAATCAGGTCCTCAGAACCTGCCAGGTCTGTGATCCTTACCCCACCAAGCTCCAGAGCAGGATCATCCAAGTGATGCAAAGAACCCAGAAAATCTGCCATATAAAAAAAAACATAAAAACACAGCCAAGAAATATATCATTTATCTCTGTTTCAGTTCATTTGGTGTTTTTTTTATTCTAGGTGTTAGGCCATTTCCATTTGATTATTTTACCTGCACTCAAGTATCAGCATAACATTTTGATTTCAATTGAAGCAAGATATGGTCAATTCCCCATGAGTACAATTAGGCCAGTGGCGGTTCCTGTCAACTTTATTAGAAAGCTGTGGAATAGCTATTATTACAAGCACAAAGCTTGTGGTAACTACTATCCAGTGCCTTTCTTGCCAACGTAGTCAGGGCGCTCATCCAATGTGGACCAATTAGCCCTGAAGCCCATTTGAGAACATTTTTAATAGTTTTAATAGTTTTTAGTGTAATGCCTGCATGTAACTGGGTTGTTAGTTGAGAGGGGTGAGATCTCCACTTAAATAATAAACTCAGTCCTTGTCAGGGTGAACCACAAAGTTGCTAATTAAACCTGTGCTTAACCCTCTAAACCTGTGCTTAACCCTCTGGTAGCTTGCCACAAATGTAGGCATGCTAAACTTAGAGGCAATTTGTAAACTATTTATGCAACACTCAAACAGTAATAAAGTGAAAGCACAACACATGAACAATTCAAAACCAATTTAGAAAAACAGCGCTCATTTTAATACATAAAATGATACTAAAACATCAATAATCCGATAAGTAGAACCAAATTTGTGAATTTTAAATTTTAGGTAAAAATAGCACCAAGAAGTGAAAAGTACCAATCAAGTTTATCTGGTCACACTAGTCCAGGTCCAAGTCAAAGGTTCAGGCAGAGCGCGATGGTGCAGAGGTCTGATACACAGACCAGGTTTATCCCAGTTGAAAGTTTACTTTCTACTTAGTCCAGTTCCACATCAGCGAGAGCTTTGCAATGGCATGGGAGAGCAAGGAAATCGTTGTTGGCGCAGAGTCGGTCGCTGGTCGACGTTTGACTGTGAGGAGATCACTGCTGGTGCAAAGAGCTGGTTGCTGGTCAGAGCTTCAGATTGGTGGGAAACGTGGGCGGCTGTTGCTGATGTGAAGAGCACAGTGTGAGTGAATTCCGCAGTCTGTTGCCCATCGTATGCCAGTCCCATATTGAACTCAGTGAAATCCGCTTGTGTTCGTGAGAAGACAGGGAATGGTTCTTTTCCAATGCAAAGACCCAAGGACCTCTGGATTTTAAGCTGGAGTCCAGTTGTTGCAGTTGTGAAGTAGGAGGAGTTCACTCCAAGGCCCTCATTTTGGGGATTTTGGCATAGGGCAGCACAGGAAGTCACCTTGCTGCGCTGCCCTACGCAAAATTGAAAGGGCAGCAATGCACCGTATTTATGCAATACGGTGCATTCCTCTCCTGTCTCCCAGCGCTGGCGCCCTTTTGGCAGCCTAGCGCCAACTTAGGTTCCATTGCATGCAGGATTGTTTTTGTGCAGGAAGGGACACCTTCCTGCACAGAAACAATCCTAAGAGGTGTTTTCCTCTTACTATGTGTGCTGCAGAATGCAGCACACATAGAAAGCAGAACAAACTAGGAGAAATAAAGATATCGAGAGGCAGAAGGATTCCCTAGGTTTACATGATTTTTCCAATCTGGGTCAACGTCAAAATCCATGGGTGTTGCATGGAAACACCCACCACGATGCCCAAGGAACGCCTTTTGAGCACAGAGTAAATTGATGCAGCAATTTACTCAAGATCTACGAGGACACTCAAAGCCATGCAGGGTGGCTTTGCGTGGCTTCATAAATCTGATTCAGAGCCCTGCGTCACGCATGTCCCACTTTACAAGGTGCAAAAGTGACGGAAGGCTCTCATAAATAACCCCCCAAGTGTCCAGGACCTGGGGACGCACCTCTTGGGGTGGTCAGGACTCACTCCAACAAAGGTTAGCAGCAGGGTCCAGGCAGGTCCAGTTGGTACTGATCAACTGACCCTTGGAGAAACTTCTGTGATTCCGGGTTCAAGGCAAGCAGCTCCAATCTTCCTTCAGGCTTCAGAAAGCAGGGTAGTCCTTGTTCTGATTCTCCACCGGTCCAGAAGTGTTCTAATGAGAGGTCCTAAGGGTGCTACTGTTATACCCAGTGCCACCCTGTGTGTTGGGGGTCACCCCTTTTGCCTAACCCTAAAATGGTTCTTGTCAGTTCTGCTCGTTCCCTAAGTTTGGCTCCAATTTGTGTAGGGTAACAAAGATCAGGCAGGCCCAGGTGTGGGTTCCATATGCATGTGACAGTACAGCCAGATTCTGAAGTCAGGAAGGGGGTGGGCACAGCCCTCAGGCTACACTTTGAAGCTCAGGAAGGGCTGAGCAAACCCCCCAGGCCATCCTGCTCAAGGGATGAATTCCATTCATCACACCCAAGGCCCTTTTGTCATCTTGGAAGGAATACACATCACATCACTGGAGGTCAATTAACAGTCATGTGACCGAGGACACTGGCAGAAAGGCACATTTGGTTAAGGCAGAAAAATGTAAACTTTCTAAAAGTAGTTGTTAGACCTGACAGCCTTAGGGTGGTCTTTCCTGACATTTTGACTGCCTCACTTCATTTTCTGACCTCGTTTTTGCTGGCTTAAGGACTATGTGCACTTTACCAGTGCTAAAGTGCTTTTGCTCTCTCCCAGAAAGATGGTAATATTGGGTTAACCCCAATTGGCATATCTAATTTGCTTATAAGCCCCTACTAAAGTGTACTACATGTGCCCAGGGCTGCAAATTAAATGCTATTAGTGGGTCTGCAGCGCTCATTGTGCCACCCACTTAAGTAGCCCTCTAACCATGACTCAAGCCTGCCATTGCAGAGCCTGCATGTGCAGTTTTACATTGCTACTTCGACCCGACAAGATAAACCACTTCCCAGGCCTAAACGTTCCCTTTTTATACATATACGTCAACCCTTAGGTAGGCCCAGTATGACCCACAGGGCAGGGTGCAATGTATTAAAAAGGCAGGACATGTACTTTTAAGTTTTACATGTCCTGGTGGTTAAAAACTCCCTATTTCATTTTCACTATTGCAAGGCCTCCCATAGGATAACATTGGGGTTACCTTATTGCATCTTTTAAGTATAATTCCCAACTGTGAAGAGATAGATTTTTCGGCTTTGGTGTCGCTGGACTCATAATTTAAAATCACAACTGATGGTGAAGTTGGATTTTAATTTGCAAGACTGAAAATGCCACTTTTAGAAATATGGTGTTTTCTTATTATAATCATTCTTTGCCTGTCTCTGAATACATGTCTGGGGTGGGTGACAGCTGGGTTTTGTGCATTTCCTCTAGAAAGCCACACACAAATGGAGCTTAGGTGTGACTGATGGGCCATGTGCATCCTGACTAGCCATTCTGGGCAGGATGGGATAAGCTGTGTCCTGTCCTCACACAAAGGGCTTCATATCCCCCTTAGTGAGTCTGGAGCCAGGTAAGGAAAATAAGACCTCTGTGCACTATAAAATGCTCTTTGTAGCCTCCCCCACTTCAAAGGCACAACTGGATATAAGTACTGGACCTCTGATACCATGACTTCAGTACACTTCTGGACCTGTGACCACTCTGCCAGTAAGAGAAACTGCCGTGCTGATGGAAGGACTGCCAATCTGCTGGACTGCTGCTTTCTGTGCTCTTGCCTTGCTGCCTCCTGTTCTCCTGACTGGGTGAGAAGGACTGGACCTGCATCACTTGAACCCAGAGTGACTCCACAGGCTTGCTGGCTGCCTCCTGTTCTAAGTCTCAGGGATATAAAAGACTTCAACTACCTGCATCTGCATTTGGATATTACAAGCTGTAAGTCTGGCCTGCCAAGTGGTGCCAACCCAGCCCTGGACCCTTGGAAATGAGGCCTACGGTGCTACTACATCAAGAACACATGCATCCTCATTGGATTTAGCGCATCTTTGCCTTTGCGTGGGTCAGAACCGGCATATCCTCGGTGAAGCGTGAAACAGAGCTGGCACATCGCAATCATAACCAGCCCATCGTATTCGGAATTGGCACTTCACATGCTGCTGGAGCAGTAGCCGCACATCGCAGTCAAAACCGGTACCTCGCACTCAGAACTGACGCATCGCCGCCATTGTGTGTAATATCTTGCCTCATTTCGCCCTTTGTGTGGCTCAACACCGACGCATCGCTTTGACTGCACCTTGCATCTTCTTCGACGTCGATGCAAGCCCGGATCGAGGTTCCTTTGTTCGGCGGGCCTAAGTGGGTCCCTGTATCCAGCTTGCGCCCAATGGCGATCTGTGTGAACTTTTGACTTTGCCCCGGTACGGTGCTACCAGATATCCCATTTGACCGCTTATTGTTCTAAGCACTACTTTATATATATTCTTTAAAAATTCATATCTCAACTTCTACTTGTTGGATTTTTGTCATTCTGGTCTTGGTTTAGTTATGAAATTAAGCTTTATTTTTCTAACCTGGTGTGGAGTATTTTTGTGGTGTTTTTACTGTTACTGTTTGAAGTTTTGCACAAATAGTTTACACATTGACTATTAAGTTATGCCTCACTGCTCTGTGCCATGCTACCAGAGAGTGAGCACAGGATAATTTAGGGTTTGTTGTGTCTTAACATGACGAGGATTGTGGTACCTGCTTTGAAAGGGTGCAATTTCTAACACTGGCATTTTCAGCATAATCACCTAAAATTCGACTTTACCGTTAAAGAGGATTTTAAATTACAATTCAAATGAGTGGAAGACATATTTGTCTATCTTATCCCAAACAGCTTGGGAGCAGATAGAGAAATCTGCTTCCAAAGTTATCACTTATTAAATGTGGCATGAGACATGTTGTACAGTGCTACTCCATTGGGTAGCACAATGAGTGCTGCAACCCACTTGCAGCATTGCATTTACAGGCCCTGGATATATGTAATACCATTGACTAGGGACTTATAAGTAAATTAATTGTGCCAATTGCGTGTACACCAATCTTACTATGATTGGAAGGGAAAGAACAATCACTTTACCACTGCATTGCAGGAGTAAACTGAAAAGAATCCTAACACCAACAAAATGAATTCAGCAAAAAATAAGGTAGTGAAGGTGAAAATCTGGAGGAATACCATGCAAAATGTGGTCATTATAACAGTATATTGGCAAACAACTCGCCGCCTGAATCCAAGAATGCTAGTCAATGATAGTTTCTGGGACAATGAAATTCATTTGTACTTAAGTTGTTAAAGTGAGCCATTCCAGGATGACACAATTATTCCAGTTCTAAAAAATGTTTTATACAATAAGCTCAATGTAAAACTCAGTTCATGGAGATATGCATTGAGGACAGATACAGAAATACCGTAGGGCCAGGAGCTTATGATGGACAGCAACTTTTAATTAATGTGAAAACTTTGTCTATGGAAATTCTAATAACATCTTAACAATTTAAATGATGGACTATGAGCAGCAGCATGTAGATCTGTAATGAGCAAATACCACACTTTATAAGAAATATGGTTATTTCCTGAATTTTTGGAATTGTTAGTTACAAATCTAGCCAGATTTTAGAATCTGTGGGTATCCTTAGATGTTTTGGAATCAATTAGATCACCCCAGATTTGATCTTGTTTGTTGCAAATTAAAATAAGGTTTTTACATTCTACTTTCAACTGCTTTATTGATATATCTTGCAAATTAGTGTCTTGTAATTTTAATTTTTTTTAAGTAATCTAGCAAACTTTTCTTTTCAAGAAACATGGAATTTAATGTATTATGAAGTGTAATTCTCTTAAGGTGAGATATCAGATAACTTAATACTGACATGAAGTGCTCCCAAAGTTGGAGCAAGAATTTTTATGCAAGTGACTACGATATAAATATTAGTGTCTTGTTCAACTTTTTGAGACCACAGGTGATAAAATTGTTTTAACAAATAAGTATTCTAACATATTCTTTTAGCATTAATTACTATAATTGTGTCAAGCATGGAACAACATATATTCTGAAATATTGTGTGTTCCCTAGTTCTTTTGATATTTTGAGGACAATTTTGATTTCAGCTCACGGTATTATTTCAAAATCTTCACATAAACAGGTACTCCTGGGAGTCCATGAAATCTGCTCAGGGGGTCTGCGGCTGCTTCGAAAAGAAAATAATATTAACAGATTAATAAAGTGTATATAAATAAAGAAGCATAATGTACAACTGAAAATGTTAAACCGTGCTGCAAATGTGAAGGAGTTTGAAATTGGAGGCTACAAATTATGTTATTATCCTCAGATTCAATCGTGGGAGCTGTGCACGTGCATTAAACAGAATATAACATAGACAATGAGTGTCCTCAATTAAATTTAGAAAAGCTCAAACCTTCCTATTAAAAGTAGAATTTTGTTTTTTTTAAATATTTGGTTGTGAATTGAATAAAATATTCCATAATATGTATGTTTGTTTGAGGAATGCTTGTTTCTTTATTGTTTGTGTATTTTTTATGGGTCTAATTATCAAAAATGCTTAGGAAGGGATCCATAGCATCCAGTAATGACCCAGTTGGGATCTGGGTCCCCAGATCCCAACAATGATTCAGTGTGGGGTCCCTGGATTCCAATAGTGATTCAGTGGGGTTCCATAGAGGTCAAAAAGTTAAGAACCACTGTTCTAGTTCTTACGACATGGTAATGGTGAATACCCAAAAGCAGTAAATTTACTACAAAGTGTAAGAGTAAATTTACACATGAAGATTTACTCAATGATTCACCTAAGTTAAATGGGCTAACTGTTCCAGCATTATTCTTCACCGATGATACTATCCTGATCTCCGGGCCCCTAGGGACATAGACATAGAAAATGTATTGGCCTCTTTTCAATCCCATTGTATAATTAAGGGTTTGGAAATAAACATCTCTAAGTCAGAGATAATGATCTTCAACCCACATATGAGCTACAAGGAAAACATGAGACTGGGAGATAAGATGCTAGACATGCTGCTAGTTCCGAGCCATTTCACCAGCTGTTGAGGTATACTGGGCCAAAGGCCAAACAGCAGCACTTTGTGGGACTAAAATCTGGGGGTACTCATTGATAACCCATCTAGCTGTTCAAGAAAATAATTGCATAAGATCAATAGGTAATCTTCCCCAGAGAAGACTTTAAATTCCCTTATTCATGGACATCCTCCTTAAACATTGGCTAGGTCCTTCTTCATGAAGTTTTGTTTTGGAGTCCTTAAAATCAATATGCATACAGCCAAGTGGAAAAAGGGTTCAGAAAATGGGGCCTTATGTGAAATGTGCACTAGTGCTGTTGAAAATATCAAACATGTTTTATTCTTCCGTCCAATGTATGTGAAACCCAAACGCAAATAGATTTGATCTCTGTGTCTTACCTTTGGTTTCCGCACTTTTCAACCAGCACTTAGATTATTTGTAACCAATACTTTGCCTTATATTGTTTTTGGCCTGAGCAGATTTTTGCACATTGTATGCTTGATTAGAAAGATGACAGGTTAAGAGTTTAAAATCTTTTTAGCATATTCTGGGGCCATTTAATTGATGTTTTATTTAATGTATTTGTATTATTTTTTGTTTTGTACATATTAGTTTACACTATGAATGCACTTTCTGATGTCCCCTATTGTATTTTATTTGTGCCGTTTGCAGCTCGATGCATCCTTACTGACTGTCTATTATATACTTATGTTTATGCACACAGGTGCTGCCCTCTACAACACTAGATCTACAGGTTCTATCAGTAGATTTTTAAGCACAGTCAGATGACTAGTGGACTGATTTTTAGGTTTTTGTCACTGGACTGTGCTCTGATCTGATTTTATGTGGAGTTTCTCTTCTTCTGACCTCCGTGTTATGATGCACTTTGTTGATACTACGACAAAAAATTGTGTGATATTGTATGTTTTATGTATGTACAACTTTTTAAGGTTGATAACCAAAATAATGTAGTTTTGGATTATGACGATGCAGCTACTTTAGAAGGGTGTTTCATATGGTAATCACCCATCTCGTCTCCCAAAATAGTTTATCCTGGCTCATGAGTCAAAGGAAAGTAAAGGGATGAAGAGCATGGTACAGGAGGGGCCAACAATTCTGGATAAAAAATACATTTCTTAATTATGTCTCTTTTATTGGCCATGCCCTCTTTTACATCCCCCACTAAATTTGTAATTTCTACTTCCAGTTCATACATCTGGATTTTAATGCCTTCTTTATATGTTACTTTTTCTGTTTCTCTTTATCTCACTTTCAAACATTTCCTTAACGTCTTTCATGCATCCCTTCTCCTTCTCCTCAAGGGCACTCTTCTTTGTCACACTTCCTTTATTTGTTCCCATTTCTCACACTTATTTGAGGCTGACATATGTTTAATTTTGTTCTCTTTCTCTCACCCACTTGCCCGCTTTCCTACATTTGCTCACCTCTGTGTCCCTCTCTTTCCACATGTGCATTTTCATTCAACTTGCTGCTTTTTGACCAACACATTACCTATTCTCTCTTTTTCTGTCTATTTGTTTGGCTCTCTCTTTCTTCTATTCTACCATTTCCCCCTTGTTCTCCCATGACCTTCACTTCTTCTCATTCATGTTCCATCTTCATTATTGGCCTTCCCCCCTTCTTTCCTTTCCTCTCCCCTGAATTCCCTTCCTCTACCTTCAATTGCCTAGCCTTGCCTTCCCTTCCCCTGTAGGTGGAGACCTCAGATGTCACTTTTACGAACAGGGAACTGATGAGAAGATCGTGAATTGCGATCCTAGTCTGGATGGGTGTTTACACTTCCGTGATTCTTCTGGTGAGTATTTATATATTTTAATTATTTGAAAAGTTTATAAAGCAAACCAGTGACCAAAGGGCCTCTTGGCGCTGATTGGGACAAGTTAAGGCAGATGACAATGCTGCAAAGATTAAAATTCCCCACACACTCAAATGCAAGGATTATGTTTGAATAACTCCATTCTTAAGTGTCTTAAATTTAGTATTATTGCTTTGAGACCCAACCAGCAGATTGAGTTGGTTCCAGACTTTAGCTGTGTGATCAGAAAGAAGAGCTCCACAGCACACTCTTGCTTAAGAAATAAGCATATTAAGTGCTCCTTGACGTAGACTTCCTCAGTGTCACATCATGGGTATCAGTTCAAAGCAATGTCGAAAGTGACATCCTGCTCCCTTTGCAGAATTTACCACGTCACTCCCACAGCTACACCACATACTCCAATTTGTTGCTAGGAGGGCAAGGACTTGAACCTATTCCATTGTACCGAGGAAGAATTATCAATGGCAGTGACATGGATATGAAAGTTAGGGCGAGGGGTAGGAGTTGGTACCATGAACTACTCCTAATTGACATCTGTGTATCTAATAAATACATTAAGGCTCTCATTCCAAGAGGTCTGGAGGAGTATGACTGAATTGGGAAAGAACTGTTACAACACATGCTTTACAACGCATGCTTTTACCCCGCATGCCATTACAACTAAATGGCTTGCTGTAGGGGGTATAAGGTGTTGAATTTAACTGCAACAACTTCTCTACTGTTGCACAGACTGGAGTTGGAATAATAAACTATACTATTCCAGACTCCACGCACCCCCGACAGCAAGTCGTTGTAAAAACTTACGTTGTAACGGCATGCGGGGTAAAAGCCTGCGTTGTAACGTCATACAACCGACTGAATTAGATACCACTCTGGGCCATTCTGAGTACCCTGGTAGTTCCGAGCCTGAGATTAATGAATCTGAAAATACTGTGCCTGTAAATTCCTAGATCCACTGGAACCGAAGCCTTGCAGGATGCTATGCTGCTGCACCAGTTCCTGCACCCAGCCCTTGCCCGCCCATGCAACACAAACAAAAATAAAAATACCTATAAGAATACTTAAACTATTGTTAAGAGACGGAGGTCACTCGAAAAGAAACTGTGGCCTGGATTATTTTGCCTGCAAAGCCAGGCAGTGTGAAGTATGAAGAGATGAATTGTAAAACACACACACACCTCCTCCTTCCCATGCAATGTAGTGCTCGAATTACTTACTGGTAATCTTCATTACTCCAATTCTTTCCGACTCGTCTCAGTAATTACATAATGAATGAATGTGTCCATTCTCCAGAACTGCTCATCACTTCCTAAATTTGTTTTCTCTTTCTGTACCTGGAATAAATATTTACCCATAAATCCCCTTCCTCCTCCCAAGACAGCCTGTTTTCCATCAAGCCCTCAGCAAAAAAGGCTGATGAAGTACAGCAGGACAGGAGGAAGGTTTCGCAAGTAATGGGATGAGTAAGGAAGAATCATAGTAATGAAGATTACTCATAAGTAATCCGAGTATTACTTCTTCTTATCCTACTTCTTCCCATTCCTTACTTAATGAGGTATTACCACGCTAACACCCTCCCTTCATCAGCCAAAAGAACATATGAAAGAATAAAAACTGAATAAAGCTGGAAGAATTTTATTTAATATCCATGCCTTACTCCTGATGCATTTAAATCATACATAAAGTTGTGTAGGGTACAAATATTTACCGGATCTCTGGATTCCAACAAGCATGAAAAAGAAAGTAAAAAATGTCTACCAGCTGACATCGATCTCAAAATAAGCTTTAACCCAAAGGATAACTCAGAGTTCTGAGCAACATGCAATCTATCATGTAAAATATATGTTGAAGTTGCGACCCATGTTGCAGCATTACAAACCTCTCCAAAATAAACCTCTGCCCATTCAGCCCAGGAGCATATCATTCCTCTAGTCGATTGAGTCTTTATTTGCTCAGTGATCCTACTCACAACCCTGATAAGATGAGGAACTAAGTGATCTTATCCATCGTGCGGTAGTGGAAGAAGATGGTTTTCCCCCTCTCTTAACAGGTTTGAAATTTGCAAGGAGGGCACCAGAGAGCCTATATTCGAACTCTTAAGGTAGATTTTAATAGCCCCTACTACATCCAGGAGCAGTGGCGGCTCGCACAGGTAACGCTGTGGGGCGGTGGGGCGGGGTGGGGGCGGGGCTGGGTGGGGGTGTAGTGGAGTGTGACATACGACGGGATAGTGAAGAGTAAGTTATTAAATAAATGAAAGCACTTACTTTGCGCTCGCAGTATCGCCGACTCGGTGATGCTGCGAGCGCAAAGTAAGTGCTTTTATTTATTTAATAACTTACTCTCGTCTTTCCTGTCCTATGTCACACTCCACTACCCCCCCACCCACCCCGCCCCTGCCCCGCCCCACAGCGTTACCTGTGTGAGCCACCACTGTCCAGGAGATGCATCAAAGCTCCTTATTGCCATTATCTGGAGGCAAGTAATGGAGGTCAATCTCTTGATTCCCATGGAAGTTAGATTTAATCTTAGGAAGAAATTTGAGATCAAGGAATATAACTGCACAACTAGGACAAGATTAATATGCTCGGTTTGGGTGTACCACCTGTTGTGGTAAGTTCTCAGCATTAAAATTTTCTCCCTCCCCAGTTGATACAGTTCCACTCAACCATCTTCTCTCTCACAACCACAACATTTTAGCAGGCAGAAATCTCATGGTTCCCAGGGCTCGGACACGGCGATTTGAGGGTGGACCATCAGCACCTCGCGCTTGCACCACTCATGTATCAATAGGCTCAGAGCACTGACATCCGATCCCTCACCCTAAGCATCCGCGGCATGCACACCTCTAGAAAGCTCTACTCCTACATCAAACTCCAGCAGGCGTAGGTTATTTTACTACAAGAGACACATGTCACGGCCGTGGTGTTGCACCATTTGCGCAGGCACTGGTAGGGCCCTTTTTTGCGCCACAACCTATTCAGTGTATGCACGTTGCGCCCTGGTGTGGATTCATCCTGGGGTCTCATTTTAGGAAACCAGTAGGACAATAGACAGGGATGGCCACTAGGCCCTCCTGGAGGGCTGCCTAGATGGCCGGCCAGTTCTAATTGGAAGCATTGATGGGCTCAACGCTAAGCAGGGGGCCTTCTAGGATGCCCTCTCTGCGGCATTTGCCCATAGCAGTGAGTCACCTTGGGCATTAGGTGGAGACTATAACTGCATGCCTGACCTAGGGTTAGATAGATCCCCTCCACCCCTGTCATGCTCCCCTCCACACTCACAGGTGGATCATTTTCGAACCTGGATACGCCACTGGGTGCTTACAGACGCATGGCGTTCCCAAAACCCTACGTCCTGGCTTCACTCCTTCTATCCCATTCCGCATAGCCTGTACGTGCGGCTTGACTGTTTCCTTGGCTCTCCCGGGCTGGTATCCCTTATACAGCATGCAGACTATCTGGGACGAAAAGTCTCTGATCATGATGTGCATGTCATGGACCTCTAATGCCCCCCCCCCTGCCTCCCACATCCACTTGGAAACTGCTGCGAGATTGACTTGAGGACCCGGTGTTCCTGGAAGAGCTGGATGTATGCATCTGGCAGTACTTTGCTGTAAACCACAATACAGCGTCCACTAGGCTGGAATGGAACATCTTGAAGGTGGTCCCGTAGGGAGCCTATATCTGCGCTAAACTTAATTAAATAATATACAGCGAGGTCCGTTTTCACTTTAGCGGCCGTACTTATTTAATTATTTAATTACCAGTGAGGGCTGCTTTCACTGTGGCAGCCGCGCTACAGAAGCTTTTGAAAATAATTATTTTTTTCACTTTGGGTGAAAGCACCATAGGCGCTTTGACTTTAATGTTGGCCGCACCCCTTTGTTTAGACGCTGCTCACTGTAACCTGAATATGCGAGCAGCGTCTAAAAAAAGTGGCGCGGCCACCATTACAGTGCTCTCGCATTTGCGAGAGTTTGAGCATCTCACCGTTCCCTTTTCTTCTGTGTTCTCTGTTGTCCCCTCCCGCACCTCACTGCCTCTGCTGTTGGTGCTGACGGACTCATCGGGGCTCAGCCAAGGCAAGAATGAACTCTAGTTAGTCTGCTGCAGCGGGAATGGAATCAGCCATGGTAGGAGTCAGCCACAGCAGGAATGAGCGGCAGCAGTCAGGAGTCAGTCACAGCGGGCATTAGGCACATCAGGAGTGACCTGTCACAGGAATCAGCCAGAGAAGGAATCAACCAGAAAAGAAGCAAGCATTTGCAATGCAATAGGTCTCGCATTTACACGAGTTTAAGCTATTGGCATTTTAAATGACAATGCCTCTTATTTATGTTTTAAAAACCAAAACATAAATAAAAGGCATTGTCATTTACAATGCCAATAGCTCAAACTTGCGTAAATGCGAGACCTATTGCATTGTAAATGCTTGTTTTATCTACTGAGCTCAAGCCTGTATGAACTGAATCTTTTTCTTTCTAGCAATATGCTGGAAAATACCATATGTTGCTGATGTTTAAAATACAAAACCCAATAAAAAGGTTTAAAGAAATAAAGGAATGAAACTACACAATACTCACAAATCCTAAGGTAAGGATTTTGGCAGACTAGAGAACCCAATTCACCTAATACACTACCTGATGTAACAGAGACCAGGCAGACGGTCTTAAGAATGATAAACTTTAGATGAGTCCTCCTGGGGTTCAAATGGTGTCCTCTGAAGAAAAATAGAACCAAGGGAAGATCCCCAGGTGGCTATGGATTACAAATTCTTGTCTTAAGAGATCAAAGCCTTTAAAGATTCTAGATACTAAAGGTTCAGCTGCTAACAACTCATTCCAAGGGCATCTGAATATCTTTGTTGCAGATCATTGCAATTTGAGGGTGGTCACAGACAGTCCCTTATCAAAGCACTCCTGTTGGAACTGGAGGATATTAGGAACTGAAGTCTTAACTGGGTAGAAAAATCTCTCTCTCTGCATGAAGAATCAAAAGAACCTCAGTGAAGACTATAAACCTTATTAGTGGACTATCTTCTGTAAGGTTGTAATGATCTAGAAACAGAAAAGAGAGACCCTTATTCAAGAACCCCTCCCTCTCATTCTCCAGACCAACAGTATTAGGCCAGAGAATTCAGGGGTAGTAGTGGCTGCAATAGGGGAGAAGGGCGAAATAGCAGAATCCATTATTGTCCCAATGCCAGCCTCCTCAGTAGTGGAAACAACTGTCTCCTTGTCAAAAATGGCAGAACGAACATCATTCCCTCTGGAGTCTTGCCAGCACTTTTGAACAATAGAATGGACGTAAAGGCGTAAATAAGCCCTTCTGGCCAAGGGCTGGCCAGGGCATCTATTGCCACAGCTGGATGATCCTGAAACATTTACAGAAAATTCAGGAGTTGGGAATTGTGATGAGTTGCGAACAGGTGACATATAGGACACCCTTACCTTCTGAAATCTGCTGGAAGATTAAGGTGATGAGGACAAAGTCTTGAAAGCTTGGAAACATTTTGCTCAAGTAATCCACCTGAGTGTTTAGGGACCCCCATGATGTAAATGGCTCTGAGATCAAGTAGATTGGGCTCCTCCCAAGTGCAAATCTATTGTGCCACCTGATTCAGAGAAAATAACGAATCAAGTAGGACATTGCCTCTGTATTGACAGTATGAACCACCAGAGCTTTCCCTTCAACAGACATGCAAAGCACTGAACTGCTCTCCAGACAGCTGTTAACTCCGTACAGTAGTAGCATCTTTCCAGTGCTGAACCCTGCCAGAGACCCTGGGTTTTCTATTCTGTATCACTGTCCCTCAACCCCTGCTGCTGGCATCCCTTGTGTGAGGATCTGAGTGCAATATATGATATGAATGTGGGGCCTTATCATGGAGTACCCTCGCAGATACCATCCTGGGTCCAGTCAGTATCGTTTACTTAACCTTAGCTCAACCCTGGGTAGCTGTGGCTGCAGCAGTAAGGCTTGGCAAAGGAACTTAGCGTTAAGCATTTAACAGCACTAAACAATGAAATAAGAAAATCACACACCAAGATTTTATAGAAATAGAGCGTAGTTTAATTAATTTTTAGAGACCTTGACCACTAAATTCCACTGCAGGTTTCCAGAGATACAGATTTTAGAACGTTGTATTACTTTTAAATGTAACCACAAACAAGCATTGGCAAAGACAAAGTTTGAAAACTTTTTAAAAGTTTTAAAGAGTTAGTGCGAGTATTCCGGCCTGGTTTGGGTGACCAAATCCAGCAGGGAAAGGTCTAGGAGGCCAGAGGGGTTACTTTGGAAAGTTACGTGGCCAACAGAGCATTTTTGAAGCAAGTTCCAAACTTTACAGGACAACCGCCATAGAAGTCAATGGAGTGGTCCTGATGCTGAGGGATGCTGGCTAAAAGATTCTCAAAGGATGCTCCTCATGCTGTGCGGTTGACAGGAGTGATGTACGGTTGATCCCTCGGTCCACTGGCGGCTTTGACCATGGCACTTGGGGTTCCATAAACTCCTATTTGCGACACTTGAAGTCCAGCAACGTTGAAGCACTCATTCTTGTGGCAAAGCTGTCACAGTGAATATCCTTGGTGGGGGCTGGTGTCCCTTGGGTGTGGTGAATCTGGCCACAAACAACACTCCTGGGTCTGGCAGACTTGGGTGCAGGTTTTGGCTATTTTGGATTTGTCCTTTGTATACGCCGAAACGCGCGTCGAGTTTATAAAGATATTGCCACTTTTTAACCCTATATTTATATCTATTGATTAAAAGTGATGTGTTACTTATTGTGTTTCATTTTTTAAATGTTTTGTATAAATATTATTTGTTTAGACTATATGAGAAGAAATTATTAAAATGGTAACAACTTTGAATATATTTTTTCTGTCTTCCTTGGTTTTCTTTATGTTATAGATACTGTGTATATTGTTTGTTTTATTGACATTGCCTAGGAGTTTTTGTTACTACTATTTAAGTCCCTGTCCTAGGAATTGAACTATCCAGTGTTCAGGGGGTCCTTGTTTTTTCTCATTTGACAACCCTTCCTTGGTCACGAGGAGCAGGATAGCCCACCCTAAGGTTGTGGCTACCAGAAGGCTATAAGCCCAAGGAAAAACTGGTTTGAGCACAGGTTTCCCTTCCTTGGCTCTGTCGCCTAATTGTCTGCAGAAACATAAGGCATCCTGATCAGGGATGTTTTTGCTAGCGGCCCTTCAAAGGCAGCTTCACCTTTGAAGCCTGCCTTGTGGGCTAACACCCTGAGTGGCCTTACTGGGAGAGGAGGTAACACCTCGCTCTGTGGCAACTGCCTTTGTTCCCGGGCCTGGGAGTCGTACAGATGTCTTCCCAGGTGGTCGGAAATCTGTCTAAGTGTTGGGCCTTTGTGAGGCCACTGGACTAGCTGGAGTACAGAGTGGCAACTTTCTAAAAGTTGCTTAACATTAATAATGACTTTAAATCTGGCCTGGGAATCAGGTCAGATTTAATTTTACAATTAATTTGATACCTTACTTGCCCTTGTTAGGTAGTCCCATTCAGGAGTTAGATGGGTTGGGGTGCCAACCGTTTAACCCTGTGTTAGCCAATGGGGCTCCTAACCTTTCCACAGCAAATGGACAATTGAGAAATTTTGCTGTTAAGACATATTAAAAATCATATGTCTTACTCAAGTATATATGGCTCCCTGCCATAGAGCTTCATAAGCCTTCCTTAGGGGAGACATACATATATTCTTAAGGGCAGTGGTGGCTTTGCCATTAGGTGTAACGGCAAAGTCGAACTGGCAGTGTGAAACACTGCCCTGTCAGTCTGCAGTGGCAGGCTGGGCTCCATTTTGTCTCTGTCACATGCAGAGTGGTACAGACAGTGCTGCAGCCCTGCGTGAACACTCTGCCTTACATGCCCTTGGTATCCTGGGTACCATATACTAGGGATGTTAAGTAAGTCAGTACTTTCCAATTGGGTGTAGCCAATTTTATATATTTTGGTATAGGGTTAGAATACTGGCACCGAGGTCTGGTTATCAAGCCTCAGTGCAGTCTCAAATTTAAAAAAACGGCAGCTAATAGTCCAAATGGGGGCAAAAAGTGAGGGGAACCTGCAAAAGCCTGTTTCCTTGCACCTTGTTAAAACAATTTTTGAATTTTTGTATTGGAATAAGCAAAGAATATGCAAAGAGAGATCCCCTGTTCAAAGCTGGGGACATTATCCACCATGCAACACTCTCCCGGACAGAGAAAGTTACTGGAATTAGGACCTCATAATTTCCATGGAGAGGCAACCAGTGATTGAGAATGTGAAGCACCACCAACCCAAGAGGAGCTGTGCCTATGGAACAACACTTAGAGTTGCTGAAAGGAAAAAAGAAAAGAAAGAAATGCATATCTCTCCTTTCCTGAAAATCACAGAAAAGATAAATATCTGAGAAATAATTATAGTGTGCCATATTTCTCTGGCCTTGAAGCCACTCGCTCGCCGAGGCTTTTTGTCTCTTTGACAACATCTATAGCAGGCTCCTGAGTTTGAGCTTCCTGGACAACTGAAGATATACCATCCCCTGGATCATGACGAATAAGATCCCTATATACTCCAACCTCTGAGATGACTTGAGGAACATCTTCTGCCAGTTCACTAGGAACCCAAAGTTCTCCAGAGCCCAGACTTTTAACTCTGTTTCCTTTATTAACTGGCTCTGAGTGGGGGATTAAATTAGACGATCATCCAGATATGGATGGGCTACCACCCGTGGGCATGGGGAAGACATAAGACGGGATCCAAAACATTGGTTCAAACTCTGGGGTAGGTCTTCAGCCCAAAAAGTAACACTTAAAACTGCCACTGATGGCTCCCGACAGCAAACCTGAGGAACCTTATTTGATGTACAGCTATAGGGACATGCAGGTAGGTTTCTTGTACGTCGATTTTTATATGAAAATTCCCCCTGGATATGAGAGTTCAGAGTGTTCATCTTGAAATTCATAGCAGGGATATACTGATTCAGCAATGTCAAGTCTATAATCATTCTGATCCTTCTCCTCTAAAGAGACAGGGTGAATAGCTTCCTTGACCTGCAGAAGGCATATACTGTCCCAGAGGGCTTCCATCTTTATCTTGTCCCTGGGTCAAACGGTCTGCACAAAATGTGGGTCTGGAAAATCTGGAAGTATTTCTATGAAGTATCACTAAGAAACAAGCTGCTGAATATGCATGTATGATATTAAATCTCATTATGTTTGATGACAAAACTGCAGATGACCTCCCACTGGCCCCATAGAGGTTCTGGCATAGTCAGGACCTCAGTGTCTTATCGCCTTTCCCAGCTGCCTGATGAGAAGAAGGCGTGATTGATTTCCCTTAGGCTGGAAACATCTCTTATTCTGGCAGAGGTCAGTATTTTTCCTCTGGTAATGCTCATTCTTCTTCCTGCCTCTTCTCCAAGATTTCTGTTTGTGACAAAAGGCTTAATATGCTTCTGACTCTCAAAGGATTTAAGCTGAAGTTCCTAGCACTTACCATCAGAGAGTTTGATACCCAAGAAGGGCATTCTCAACAGACAGTTCTTTTGGGCTGCTTCCAGCTCCTAAGGTGCAAATGATGCCTGGCAGCAACTGAGCTTGCTAAAGCCATGGCTGAGGCTCGTAGGCTGTCAAACATAACATCCAACAAGAAATGGGCTTGTTATCCCATTTTTCCCAATAGCTGTGAGAAATCCTTACCAGCATGAATGCAGCATGAGACAGAGAAATTGAAAATCCTTGACTAAGGATTGAGAGTTATAAATCCAACAGACCCCCACAAGCAAGACTAAGACCTGTATGAAGTCTCTTTCCTGCGCCCTCAGCCTTCGAATCTGAAAGGCTTGAAAGGACAAAATTTCCAGTAAGAAGGGATGGTTTACCCAATAAATATGCTAAAAGGAGGTCCACCAACAATCGTTGAGACAGTACAGTCTCTTCTTTAGCGAAAGGATCAAGTTTCCCCATGAATATGGGAACAGAGACTCTGGCAGGGTCCTCCCATTCTCTCTTCAAGATATTTTACATACCAGCAATCACGGTCACCTTGCCCACAGGCAGCTGAAGATTGTGAGAAAGGTAGGAGACTACTGACTTCACCTTCCTTATTGAAATATATTTCCATCTAGGAGCAGAAAGGTTGTCCAGAAAACCTGCCACCTGCATCTTCATCATACTCTGGTGAAGCCCAGGAGGAGCAGGAGGACAGAGATAGAAGCAGAATCTGCCTGAGGACAGGAGAATCCAGAGGCAATTAATTCTTCTTACAATGGCGATTATGTTTCTCAAACAGGCACCGCACAGCCTCCTAAGAATCCTTATCAGACAGAGAGTAAAACCTAGAAGCCTGTCCCCTGTTCTTGACTCAATGTAGGTATATCTCAGTGAAAGGAGGGGAACGGTGTGACTTCCTGATATGCTTCCCCATTATAACCACAAGCAGGCACAGGTGAGACGGTCCACTTAAATACTGCGAAAAAGTGCCCCAAACCCCCACACAAACCCACAACTTACCTCTCGACTCACCGCAATGGTCTACTTTCCTCCCGGGTCCTGATGACGACAACGAGGTCTGGAAAAGAAAAGACTAAACAATAAGAATGAAATATTCTTCGTTCACACAGGGCGGAAACGACTCAATACAACAGACAAACCAATCAAACAGCGGGGGCGTGCAGCAGAAGGGCCAATCAGCAAACACAGTAGGAGGAGAAAAGGAGAGGAGGAAACAGATGAAGGACGCCTTCGTGGAAGACGCCGGCAGGAGTGAAGTCATCGGGAATGGCACTGCCGAAAGAGAGGCCATTGAGGAGGCAGTCAATGCGAAGGAGACCACCGGGGAAGACGCTGTCGGGGAAGACGCCGGCGCCGAGGGAACTCCAGACGTGTGGAGCAAGGATGATGCGCAGAAGCCGCCTCAACTCCTGAGAGGCGGTACGTGACACAGAAGGGGGTAAATGTGGGGAGGTCGGGAGGTTATCACATCTCTATTGACTTTTAGGGGCTTCGTTTTCTTTTGTGATGCACTTATTTCCTTTACTTCTACTCACTTTTACTCCCCACCCCCTTTTCTTTAAAGCACACGGGAGTAGATCTAAGGGGACTGCTCAAAGACATGACAAGAGTCTGAAAACGGGGCACACAAGGCTGGACTGCCTATAAAATATGTTTTTCTGCTCTGCACAAATTCCTCCACTTGGGTGTGGTGAAAGGTTGATGCTCCCAGCCGCCGTGGTCATACTTACCGTTTTGTTGTTATTGTTCTGCTTCCCTTGCAAGCCTCCTGGGATCCCCCTCCAGAACACCAGAACACCTAGAAGGAACCAAAGAAGAGAAAAATAACCGAAAGAACTCCTATTTAGTTAAGCCTTTATTGGAAAAGAACTTCTACTGTTGTACGTTAAATTGTTATCTGGAATAAAAAATGGCCCCAATATCACACCAATACGGCCTCCTCGCTTCTGTTTCCGCCCGTCCCTCCCACACATACCCACCTGGGTCCATAACTGAGAGATCCACCAATTACCTGATCAAAATTAAAAGACAAGCAAACATCCAGACGCCTAAGGTTTCTCTTAAAAGAGAGACTCTATAAGCCTCTGTAAGTTAATGTTAATGTTAATGTTAATTTGGACTTGTAGAGCGCTTAATACCAGCAGGTCTCTAAGCGCTTCAAGAAGATCAGCGTCAGTTCCAAGGAGAGTACTGTCCAAGCAGGTAGTGTCAAGCCCATGCTTCCGTAAATAAAAGGGTTTTGAGTTTTTTTCGGAATGGAAGGAGACGTCTTTCTGCCCGAAGCTGGCCCGGCAGCCTGTTCCAGAGTGGTGGTATTAGGACAGAAAATGCACGGCCACCTTTAGTAGTGTAATTAAATCGCGGGCATTTTAAAAGACCTTCCGTGGAGGACCTTAGTGAGCGGCCGGGAACGTATTTCTCCAGGCGTTCCTTGATGTAATTGGGTGCCTGACCGAATAGGGCCTTATGTGTAATGCAGAGGCCTTTGAATTTAGCCCTCTGCTTAATTGGCAGCCAATGGAGTTGTTGCAGTAGGGGTGATGCCCGCGTGCGCCTCTGTAGTTTGAAAATTAACCTGGCAGCATCGTTCATCACCACCTGAAGTTTGCTCACCAGTGAATCTGGTAGACCGATATAGAGCGAATTCCCGTAGTCCAGCCGAGCCAGGATCAGAGCGGACCCGACTGTCTTCATGGATGAGAAGGAGAGGATAGGGGAGAGTCTCCTCAGCTGCCTGAGTAGGCCAACACAAGTTCCAAACACAGTGGAAACTTGATTGGCCAATGAAAGTTTGGCATCAATTTTGATTCCCAGACTTTTTACCACCGGAGTTGGGGCTGGATTGTTACCCAGTTCGTGCGGCCAGTACAGGGAATTCCAAGGGTTACTCTCAGTGGTGACGGCCAAAACCTCAGTCTTGTCCGGGTTAATCTTGAGTGAGTTGGCCGTCATCCACTTAACCGTGAATCGCAGTATGTCTTGCGCCCTGGAGTGGGCCTGCGGGGTGTTTTCTATTTGAAATATGATTTGCGTGTCATCCGCATAGTTGAATACCTGGCAGTCCATCAAAGCCAGGGCCTTTATCAAAGGTCTGAGGTATATGTTAAACAAGAGGGGGGAGAGCGCCAACCCTTGTGGGACTCCGCAGGGGATGGACCCCCTCTCTGAGACCCAGTCGCCCATCTGAATTTTTTGGGTGCGGTCGGTCAGGAATGAAGCAATCCACTGAAGGATTGGGCCGCCAATCCCAATGTTATGTATTCTTTCCAGGAGAAGGGAGTGGCTGACGGTGTCGAACGCTGCCGACAGGTCAAGGAGGACTTGGGCACATGGCTTCCTGTTGTCTGATGTGATCCTCAAAGCGTCAAGTACTGACAGCATCACCAATTCAGTACTATGGTGAGCTCGGAAGCCAGCCTGCCTGTCTCCCAGAAGATGATGGTCCTCCATGAATCTAGACAGAGTCTGCAGGACATATTGTTCAATGATTTTGGCCAGAAATGGGAGCTGAGATATCGGTCTGTAATTTTTCATATTGGAGGTGTCCGCTCCTGTCTTCTTGAGTAGCGGGATTACTCTAGCTTCCTTAAAGTAACTGGGAACCTTCCCGGTTTCCAGCGAGAGGTTGAGCAAGGTGAGGATATCTCCCTCAATCTCTGGGAGGGCTAGTTTAAAGATCCTAGGAGGGCAGGGGTCTGCGGGTGAGCCAGATTTAATTTTGGATGCAATGTGACGTAGGGTCTCTATATCAAGCGTTTGAAAGGAAGAGATCAGCTCCACCCTCTTACCCGAGGTCTTCACCTCTTCATTGAGGGATTGCTTAAAAGGGGAATTGTCGATATCAACCAAGATATCTTGTATTTTATCGGAGAAATAGGATAAGGATTTGTTACATTGTTCCTGGTTAGATGGTGTCTCCAGAGATTGTTTTTGATAAAGTTCCTTGAGGATTTTAAACGTTTCTTTTTGTTTGTTAGATGCCATCGAAATCCTATTTTCATAATATTCAGCTTTCCTGGTAAGAAGGGCCTTTTTGTAAGTGGCAACTCTTGCCCTGTACTCTACTAGGGCCTGTGGCTCATACGTTTTACGCCACCGTCGTTCGTGGTGGCGGAGCGTGCATTTCAGAGCCCTAAGCTCCTCCGTGAACCAGGGTGCTCCCCTGCCTTTGTTACCAATTCTTATTTTCTTGACAGGGGCTAATTTATTGATGGCAAATAACAGCTGGCTAGAGATGGATTCAGTCCACTCTTCAATATCTGCTGTCTCTGGCCTCCTGAGGGGTTTTTCTCTAAGTGTATTTTCTAGTATGGGGCCATCGATTTTTGTCCAGCTTCGGACTAGTTTCCAGTTGGTAGGTGGGCGTCCCTCGTACCTAGCTAGGGGGAGTAGAAAATTGATCAAATAGTGGTCTGACCACGCACAAGGGAGGGTCTCCACTAGGTTCACAGACGGGAGGGTAGTCCAGACCAGATCAAGGGTGTGTCCTTTCTCATGTGTCGGGGTCATTACTAGCTGTTTAAGCTCAAGGGTAGTGAGCGTCTCCTCTAGGTGTTGGGCCTGTGCGCCTCTAGGTTGTTGGTCCCAGTGGTAGTTAAAGTCTCCCACCACCAACAGTTGTTGGAAACGTGATCGAAGATCGGTGACACATTCGGTGAGGAGATCCACGAAACATGGGGGGCATTTAGGTGGGCGGTAGACTACCATGATTACAATGCTGGAGGAGCCAAGACATAATTTACTTATTAAGATGTCCGCTCCTTCCAGATTTTCTCCTGATAACTTCTCAATTCTCAGGTGATTTTTAAACAGAAGCGCCACCCCCCCTCCTCTTTTACCTGCTGACCTGTTATGCCAGATGGCATCATAGCCGTCAGGGAGTGATGCTGTTATGGTGGGACCAGAATCCTCATCAAGCCAAGTTTCCCAATGGACAGGGTTTACTCTGAGGCTTATATTCCATCCAGCACTCAAAGCCAAAGGTGTTTCCCTTTAACAGCCTTTACTCGCAAAAAGGAAATCTATATTGTTTTAGCTGCTATGATGCCACTTTTTTTTATATATATTCTGTATATTGTAACGGTTTAAAGGCGTGACTGTATTGATGTAATTTTATGTCACCTTAGGACTTGAACTTGTTGAATACCTGAGGCCCATCCTGTTTAGCTCTTTATAGTTTTCATGCACTGTCACTTTCTTGCACCATATTTCACCCTTGCTCTTGCACTGTAGCTGCTCAATGGTTCATATCGTGATTATTTATTTTACTTTTTTAACTGTACATTTTATGATGTAATTGTATGCGTATGTAACGAAAATAAAGCTTATTTGAATTTGAACTGTCCCCTCCCTCACTCTCCTTCCTTTCCTCTTTCTATTTTTCTTTTTTTCTTTTCAAGAGGAGCATATTAGAACTCTAACACAGTAGAAAGGAAGCTTCAGCAGCCATAGGGACCACATATTCAGAAACAACCCCTCTGCTCACTGTGCCGAGAAGTAGGTTCTACTACGTGGCGCCCTTGGCCATCAAGAAACTATCTAGAGCGGCACTATAATTAAACAAACAGTGCTCACTGAAGCAGCTCAATTCCCAAAAGAACAAAGGCAGCATGAGACACAAGTAAGAGATGCTGCTTGCACCATCCCTCAGAGCCACAACAGGGGGGCGAAGAGTACTCTTGAACCCCCAGCTGGTGCACTGCCACCGCGGGGAGATTTAAACCAGCTCCTAACAAATGCAGGAGCAAAGTTTACCAAAGTAAAATAGAAGGTTCCTACCACTAAACAATGTCTTCGATAGAGGGGCCTTAGTACCCCCTTGCAAAGCCCTGCAGTCCTCAGGAAGTGACACAGGCACAACAAAAGAACAGAGAGTGCTGGGAAAAGCCGGGGGGATTTATTGGTAAATCCCTATTCCAGGGACAGAAAGAGAGAACAGCTGTAGGAAGTGTGAGCAGCACTGGAGAATGGGCACATTCACTCATTAGGAAAGCAATAGGACAAGGAAGGAGAAGAGGAGGAAATACCGTATTTCATGCCAATTCATGTCCTTTCCTTGTAGAATCAAATGAAAACTGATCAGAACTAATTAGATTTTTGTTTCCTACAGTGGACTTCAAACAATGCACACAGATGGCATATTGTGAAGGCCTACAAGCCACCGCCAAAGAGAGTGCTGACCTCTTCCTTGACTGCTGTTCTAATGACTTGTGCAACAACAAACCGGTGAAAGTCAGAGGAGTTCTCTACTAAGAGCCATCACAGATTCGGAGCAGACGACGACAGTTAAACAAGTTGGTCTCCGAGTTTAACTCAAGCGTGCGATTTATTTCTGCCCTCCTGTCAAGTATACAATTCTCTATTTTTCTTTGTGAACAAGTATTCCATCTTTTTTTCTGCAATTCGTATTATTCCTGGCATTTCCTTTTCAGTGGGATGGAAAGAGTTATAATGCTCATAAAGGTTTATCTTGTTGTCAACAATACATCTAGCATGTTTCTTCAAAGACCCCCAGCTTGTTTTCTTAAATTTAGCCAGTTCCAATTACATCATTTTGAATGACGATTATTCTTCAATTCTTTTCTGCTTCTTCTCTGTAACAGTTTTAACTCTTGAAAGTTCTTTCTGACTGCGCAGCTGCTTAGACAATGTGAGGCTTGTATTTTCCCCCAAAGTACCGAAAAATTATATTTTCTTTATTAGTTTAGCTTTTGTGATTAAACTCTCATTGTTAACGTGCAAACAAAATCATGGTCTTGATTCAGAGTCTCTGAGCATGGTAGCTTGGTTGGATGATGGGATAAGTGGGGAATGTAAGAATGTGTCAATGTATGGATGGATAAGAATCTAACTGACCGCCTGGTGAGGGAGTGCATGAATTAATTCATAGATGAATTCTCAAAGACGTGACTGCATGGATGCATGGTGGATGAAAGTGGTGACCATAAATTGATGGATGGATTAGTGAGTATATGGATAGCCTCTGACAAGAGTGTGTTAAAAAATACTACAAAGTACCAATATTATGTTAGTTCAATAATTATAGCAGGACAGGGCACCAGCGTGCCAAGAATGCCCACATATATTAAGAATGACTACCATGATGCATGTGCAAGCATAGGCTAGAGGTGAGCAACACTGTCACGAATGCCCACAGTTTGCCAAGAATTATCACGATTACATCACTCAGGAATCCTTCCATGTATTGTCAGGCTTGCACCATCACTCATTATTCATAACAGAATTCTTAGATTCCCCCGTTACTCAGTAATCATTATTGCATGTTGATGTTTGTCCCACAACTAATTAACATTGAAGGAATGCTGAGATTTGGACTCGCAAACCTAGAGCATCTGTTCAGATTCACACCAACATTAGTGCTATTGAAAGCGTCATTACCTTGAACGGTGCCGCAGTTCACATTGTTAATCCCTGAGTTAAATAATAGCCAAGGACAGGATTTGGGTGTTAGTTACAGTTTGGAGAGTAAGAGATCCACCATAAATCGTCAGGGCTCCAGCCCAACAACCTGTGGCTCCCTTGCTTCACTTTTGAGTGGGAGAACACTCAGGGGCTTATTTATGAGAGCCCTGCTACACTTTTGCACCAAGTATAGAGATACATGCATGATGCAGGGCTCTCACAAAGATGTATGAACCCATGCAAAACCACCCTCATAAATCATGAGTAAGCCGACGTAGCGCAAATCGCTGCATTGCCTTACTCTGCACCCGCGTGTTCCATGGGCATTGTGGTGGGTTTTTCCATGCAACACCCAAGGAAATTGACGCTGCCCCAGATTTCCAAAGTGATGTAAACCTGGGAAAGCGTCAAATCCATACAACACCCGAGGTGAAGCGTAACAAGGAGAAATATGTTAATTTCTCCTCATTTTTTCCTCTTTCCATGTGCGCTGCATTCTCCAGCACACATAGAAATAGGAAAATGCCTCGCAGGATTGTATTTGTGTTGGAAGGTGCCCCTTCCTGCAAAAAAAAAATGCTACCTGCAACAGAGGCACATTGACCAATTGTGCAAGGGTGCTGTCATGTGTCCCAGTTAGTCCTCTAAGGAAACACTGCCATTTTACATATACACAGGTCTTTCCTAAAGTTGCCTTCACTTTTACACGATGACTTCTGACACACATTTGCATCTGTGACAGTCTGGATTAGTTTAATGGAAACTATACTTGCTTACAGAATCAACTTTGCAAGAACACTATCATGCTACCTTGACACCATGTACAAGGTTTATACATTTGCCGTGCAAATGTTCATATTGTTTTGTACATATTGTAACATAGCTATCTATAACACACAAACAATGACAGCATGATCAAGATCACGGCCCAAGGATGCCTTTTTGTTATAAATAAGCATCAGTTTCCGGGTGTTGGCAGAGGAGCACTTTGCTGTAATTTGCGGGGTCTCTACAAGCTGATGCTTCAGCCCAGCAGCCTGCTGATATCTCTACAAGAGGTGTTCATCTTGTGACCAAGAGGGGGGTCCTACATTCTTTCCCATCAGGTAATGGGGTTGGATCATCCAGTACAAGGATTCTTGGCAGAACACACACACACCCTAGATGCTTAGATCAGGGTACGCATAGTAAGAGTACGCCAGATTGTCATATATTTTAAAAAAAAGCTTGCATATATACGTTGTTTCAGCACGATGGTGGAACTTTTTATTTCCTTCACTGTCCTGATACTTCTAATAACTTTCATTTGCTACTGCTATTAATCATTGTAGCAAATATATTTTATACAACAATCACGTTGGTTCAATAATCATTGAAAATGTACCTTTATGTATTCTGTACATATTTCTTTGAGAGAAAAAGAGCACAAGTGACTGAGCAAAAGGGTTCCAGATCTGTTACCACGATTCCTGAGGGATCAGTGTTGTCATGTTCAGTGGTGGCCAGAACCATTTGCTGTCTGTCTAGGTTTGGGGGTACTTATGTGGGCTCTGTGTGCGAGCTGGCCTATAGGGCAACATATCCTGAGGGGATGCTCGGAATCAGTCTGGCACCATCCCAACTTTTATGCTGTCCACAAATGATCAGTTCCTACTGTATAGTGAAAACTAAACAACAGTGCCTACGTTGAAGACAGGGTGTCAAAACGGCAGCAGTGCAGGCAGAAAGTACAGGAATGTACCGTATTGCTTAAATATAGTGCATTACTGCCCTTTCACTTTGGTGTAGGGCAGGGCAGCAAGGTGCCCTACACCAAAATGCCATAAATGAGGCCCCAGTTTCCGATCTCTAAGCTTCAGCTGGGTCTGCTATCAGAAACCTTTACCCACCAGTTCATGTGCCACAGGGTGATCAGTGTATGAGCACCTGTCTGATTTAGAGTGGACTCTCTGGCTTTTATTCTTCTTGACTGGAACCACCATGCAGGATCCAGGCACGAAAAAGTAAACAATTTTACCAATGCACAAGGAGAATACTTCTTGAGAACTAGGGATTTTTTTCTTATTTCTCAGAAATAACGCCTTGTTTTTAAGTTTTGTTTCTGTGCTGTAAAAAGAGTTACTCTGTTTGCTTCCATGATTTTAGAAGCTAACTATACTTAAATGCTCCTATCTACATGTAGGAACCTATTCAGAAGCTGAGCTCTGTAGTATGCCTAGTGGAACTACAATAATACTACTAATGTACAACAAAATGACATTCACTAACCTACATGAGGAGGTCAACGCCTCTGCCTCTCCTATATTATATATGCAAAGATCTACGCCCAACTGAGGAGTTCTCTGCTCACATAGGTATACATTTTAGTAATAAATGTGGGAGGGACAGGGGGAAGTGGCTGGAATATGGGTAACACTTACTAATAAATGGGGGGAAATAGGAAGGGGTTTTGGGAAGATTAATAAGGAGTTTAGGATTAGGCATGCACCCAGCCACCCACAAAAGAGTAATCCTATTGCTATTCACAAACTACACTTCTATAATTACTATAGTGAAAAAGAACCAGAAACAGTAGTAAATGTACTCCAGCTCAGACCTGGCGTAAGTCCAGCACCTCACATGGCCTACCACAGGTACTGCAACACTCACCTTTAAAAAATAATGGCCAGGGACTTAAAATAAAAACCCACACGAACTAATGTTAAATTAAATTACCTTATTTTAACTTTTTTTTAATACAAATACATGTAATTTAGTATTAAAAATATATATATATATATTTTTTTTAACTTTATTTATTAAGTTTTTATCCCCAACAGGTCGGTTGTACACAAGTTTACAAAGCAGTCATCAATAAGCCTTTCTCGAAAGGTGCAGATCTCCAGCGACGCATCAATCAAACACATTAATCATGATGAGAGGGAATACAATGAAGTACAAATCATGATAACGAAGCCGGATACCTCCACCAGCATGTCATGTGCCAACATAAAAAGAAAGCTTTTGCAATATAAATCACCATCATTATCTGACGTGTCTGCCTGCTCACTTCCATTTCCCGTTGGATTAAGTAATATTCTGCATAATTCTCTCCACATTGCGACATCCTCCGCTAGTTTATCATCCTTTCTACAAGTCTTCATATGCAGCTCTTCAGCAAGAGGCCACTCACCCACATCCCTCATCCACCACTCTAATGCCGGTACTCTTGGGCTCATCCAGTATATGGCTACCCGCTGTCTGGTCAGTACCATTACTAATTGTAGCAGTTTATTTGCCATCTTACATTTCCTATGCTTTGGTATCTGTCCCAAAATGCACTGTGCTGGCTTAGCTTCCACTTGGATACCCACCACCCAGACACCCTTGCCACCTCACCATTCCAGTATTGTAACACCTCCGGACATTCCCATGCCAAATGCAAGAATCCTGCTCTCTACGGCATGGGCGTAGTACTACTACGCGAAATTCCATGACTATGCTCCATCTCCCACTTAATAAAACAGCGACCTCATATACTTTTGGTAAATTAACAAGTATCTCTGTCTTTACATGCTAAAATGCATATAGTCATTTCACAAAAGTGAAAATGAAATTTAAGCAAGCAGTGAGAGAGGTGATGATTTTGAGATCCTCCCTAACCTAGGGAGAAAACCAAGCAGATGCCTTGAAAACAAAGAGCACATCTTGCTGAACGATTCGTTGGTTGTCCCATCCTCTTAGGACCACCCCACGCACAGTTATGGGCAAAAATACAATCCCAACCAAAGGCCCTGCAAAGCATTATGGGACGAGATTAGCAGTGGGCAGTGAATATTATAGTATCCAATATCAAAATAATTCTACTGATGCAGCGGTAATTTCACGGTAATTTCTCAATGCAAAACCTCATTTACTTTCTAATTTACCGCTGCAAAGGTACTGGACCCTTGCCACTGTATATTACCATCAGGAGATTTTATATAAACATGAAAAATCAAAAATGCAATTAATATTTAAACCAATAAAGAGAGTTGTTGAGTATTTTAAAGGGTTTTATTTTCTAGTTAAAAGTTAAAGTTCTCTGATCCTTTATTCATTAGTCAAATATCAATCAGGTTACAGAATTGAAAATAGGAAAAATAGAATTAATACAAAACATATTATAGGTTGCATACAAAACATTACATAAAGGAAGGGAATGAGGCAATCAAATGTCAATCAGAATTCTCCAAAGAAAGTTCAGGAAATATAATTCAAGAGGGAATTATGCAAGGCTAATCAATAATTAATAATTGGCAAAATCTCCCATAAAGAGAAATAAATGCATAAGACAAATAAATCTTTTCAAAACTAATTAGTTAGTCAAAGCATAAACTTAGAGTTTTAGCATCTAATTCTAAACCTTTTCTATCAGTTGCACCCTCTGCCCTGGTCTGTTCATCTGTCCTCTCTGTGTTCACAGAGAGACGCTGCTCCTGAAAAGGCCCCTCCTTCACAGACCACAGAGGAATGTGATCTGCCTTGCCAAAAATATGAAGTGCAAGGCTAGCCTATGCCCCCCACCTCCCTCTATCTCTCATCGGACGCAATCTGCTCTCAGACTGCACCCGCTAAAGCTTCTAAAGCCTCTAAAACCCACCAAGTCCCCTAAAGAGGTCATTATTTATACTCTAATTCTTGGCTGACTATACTAATAAGGTTGCAATTTTCAGTAAAGCTTGTACCGTGATTGGTTGGGATAGATGACGAGGGTCTCACCATCCTGTTCTCATTGGCAAATCCAACCCAAACCAGTTTTAACAAAAGAAGCGTTAATGATTAATACAATTATATGTTTTAGCAACATTTACTAGGAAAAATGTTTCAGTCTATTTCCTCCTTCCTGTCACATCGCACGCAGGAAGGACACATTCCACAAACACTGATACATTGGCAGGGTAACAAGAATGTACAGTTCATGGTGGCCTTGAACCAGGTCTTCACTTGAGGCACTTGGCAGTATGTAGCTGGTTCTGCGCATGCGTCTCTCATTCAATACACAGCCTTGCTGGATTCACAGGCAGCCATTTTATCTTAGGCCCAAAAACAAAATAAACACAAAAAGAGTATTAATTTACAAATGAAACCCATTATGTTTTACCTCCCCCATACTAATACCCTGTATAAATGATAACCTAGCAAAAGCTATTAGTTTAAAGCAGCTTTTCTTATTATTTGTGCACAACATGCAAAAATGTGCAATGTACAACATAGCATAAAACATGCACTAGTGTAAATTTTGAAAGCGCACACAGTTAATACATACTCATAGCAACATGCTCTAATGTTTTAGATAGCTTTTCATGCAAATTCTTTGCCCCCGTGTAGTGATGGTGCATGGTTAATTAATTAATACACATTATAAAAAGATGTGTTATGAACTGGATATGCATTGTCTAAATATGCAACAAAGCCAAAGTCTCTTGAGACAGGAACAGGGAGTGTAGATTATAAGGGAAAGGATACTGAAAAGAGAGAACACATTCCATGATTCAAAGCTAAAGAGGCCACTGAAATCACGAGTTTTCTCTACACTGCAAAAACACATGTTAATTCAGCACAAGCATTTCAGACTGAAAGCATTTATGACCAAGCCTCATTTTATGTCTTTCACTTTGCATGCACCAAAAGTGCCACTTTTAAAAAACTTTTGACTAGGCATGTGCCATGTGTTTTCACTTGCACCAAAATTTGTGTGCCATTTTAAATGCAGTCTGTCTGAAACATAAAAATAAAACAATGCTTAATTTGAGAAATCTAGCTCTATCAACTCACCCTTTGATGATAACAAATCACGATACCTCAAATGATTTGTAGATCATCACACTTATTTGTTTTCACAAGTGACATTTTTATTGCAAAAGCTGAGCATATTACAATTTTACTTCTATTTCTAAGGCAAACACAAGTCTTGTCTGTAATCAGAACATATATAGCCAAGCTCAAAGTTTAGTGCAGAGTTCTGTAAGTAGCTTCTTGGAACTGTTAGTCTTCTCTAAAATAAGTAACTAAAATAATAAAAGGAAAATTCAACAGGACAGTTCTCTTTTCTATTTTCTTTTCTTCTTTTCTTCTTTTTCTTTCATCATTCAAAGATTCTTTTCTCTTCAGCTCTTGACAATTCTCAGTTATTGTTTCAGCCTTTCTTTTTCTCTTTGTCACCAGCTTGCCATCAGGGTGGCTCATACAGTTCATTCAAAGTGGCATTCTGTACTTTTTCCATGCATTTTGACCACTCAGGTGCTGAGAAACTCTGACAGAGCACCATCAATTCCTTGCACTTTTTCAATCCAAACCTTTCACTTTTATTTTCACTTTGATCAGATTCAGATGTTTCAGCTATAGGTGCAAATGATTTTTCAAAGGACCACTCCAGACGTTTTGGATACCCTTTCAGCCAGCTTTTTCCTACCTCCACTCGTAGGCCCACAGCACTAATTTCTTCTTCAGAGGCTGCATCTGACTCTTTCACCCTTTGGACACCGCTTTCATCTGAGTCAGTTTCCACTTTTTGCTTTTCCAGTGCCACTTCAGTTTTCTCTAGTGCTGATTCAGACTCTGTGTGTTCCCTTACAGCTTGACTGACCCTCTTCTGTGGACTTTTGACCACTGCTGGCATCTCTTCTTGAAGAGGAGCTGTTTTATCAGGGGGACACAGGACCATACATGTGTGAGAGGCATGCTGCACCCAATTTGGAAGGCCACCACATTTCACAACAGTCTTTGCCAGGATCATTTGGAACAGGCCTTTCCATTTCACAGCATCTCTCAGATCAAAGTCGTTGCACCATCTATTATGCAGATCTTGTGTAGCAGCTGCAATCTGGTGAGAAACTGCACGCTCCACATCAGCCAGACCTTCACAGCAATGGCTAGTCTTTTCATCTGTGTTTTTCACAAGTGCATTTGCATGTCCATTTTCAAGCTACTTCGGTGATGCTGAAACACAGTCTTTTACAAAGTGTAACTCTGTGCTGTCTTTGTGTTGCTTTATTATGCTTGAAACTTCAGGCTTATGGCTACAATCGAATCTTTGTCCAATCTGTTGTTCTGCACTCATCATCTTTGAAACCTCATTATAATCTGATTTCAGGGAAACTGGCAATCTATACCTGGGCATCAGTTTTTGCAATAATACATTTGCTACTATGCAGTTGTCATTTTTTTAAAAACAGTTCAGATACAACCCTGTTGTTCTGCTTCTGAAACAATTTCTTGAGCCTCTATTAATTCACCTGTGAAGATTCCATTGAATGTATATGCTAACAGAACACAATTTTGTGCAACTGAATTAGCATTTCTCTCTCCCATGACAACAGTGACTCCCATTTGAGCAGATATACTGCATGTTATGGTAAGGGCAATCAATTTCGAATTTTGGGCTGAGGTAACTACTGAAAGCCATGAAGCTTTGACAACATAATGTATAGGAAGCACAGCATGTGCTGCTCTTAATGTGTCATTATTACCTTTCAAATATGGGCCATCTACAAAATGGACATTGTTGGGCTGAATCAGACGTTCATCCTAAAAGTCTGATCTTGGCTTTATGCATATTTTCATGACATCTAAACACTCATATTCAGTTTCATTGATGTTGGGATCAAAGGTCATTGGGAAATACATCACAGACCCTTGAACACATTCATGTTTTTGAACAGGCACTGAGAGAGCGCAGCCCTCCCTCTCACTGCAAATTGGTGTATTTTCTTTTAAATAAACTTGCATTCCTAGTGCCGGGGCGCGACACTTTTCTCTTTCAACTCTAGGAATGCTTTTGTGCAATTGTTGTCCAATGGAAGCGGATCAGACACATCCTTGTGTGTCAGCCTCAGTAAAGGCTTAGCCACTAGGGAAAGGTTTGGTAACCACTCTCTACAGCAGCTAACCATTCCCAAAAACTTCCTGACTTCTTTCTGAATTTGAGGTGGATTTATCTGGTGAATTATTTCCACTCTCTTTGGTGACACCTTTCTACCTCCCTTTCCAATTATGTGTCCCAGACATTCATTTTCTTTTTGACAGTACTCCTGACTATTCTCATGCAATGGCACTGTGACATGAACTTGGCAAAAATCAATAACAGTAAGCCATTCTTCAGCACATGGAATGTGAAAAAATATATTGTCTGGATTCGGTACCACAGGACAACATGGAAAAGTTATGCTATTAATCTCCTGCACTAATCTGTTCTTTTCATTTAGTTTCTGTGAACCTGTGATCAGAAAGTTACATAAACTTCCAATCAATTCCATGAAAAATCTTTTACTCAGTTTATCTCCAATTATGGGTAAAATGTCTGCAACTGATGGTGTTCTTGAATACATGTCATCTGGTTCTAATTTGAATAAGACATGGTCTGCACATTTTATTAATCTGACATCCTTCTCTGTGAACTCTCTTATTTCTGTGTTTATTATTTCTTTCAAATCAGAAGGTAATTTTTCAACTGTCTTTTCTGAAAACAATGCTACAGCTGTCTCTTGTTGGGCCATTTTAAAATGTGCATCCTCATCAGGAATCTGAAAATGAACATTATCTGGTGTACAGTAATCTGTGCTGTTTAATTTGTAAAATAATTGTTTTCCTGCTAGGCCTGAGTCACAAACAACAACTTGGCAATTTTCCTCAAATGGGCCTATTTTTGGTGCAAATTCTTCTAAAACTGGGTTTGTAATTTCTCCTTTTAAAATTCCTACAACTAACTCTGGATCTTCCACTGCTTTCACAATGGACTTGGTAAATTCAGAATTGTTAGGGTTAAAACTCTCATTTTCAAATACAGCAACCTGTTGAACTGGGTTCTGATTTTGTTTCTGAAAATAATTCACATTTGCTCTGGACAACTTATTTAAATTAATTTTAGCATTTTCCATATTTTGTGGGACCATCTGTGCTTGAAAAATTCCTGCCATTGGTACCTGTTTCTGAACTGACATTTGCATTTGCTTAACTGACACATCTTGCACCTGCATTTCTCTCTGTTTTTGCACATTTCCAACTGCTGCATCATGTTTAAATTTAAATTTCTTCTTCCAATGCTCAAATCTGTTATAAAGATGGCAAAAGGACACCCTTTCCAGCAGTACAACATCCATACCTGAATTTGCACAAACCAAAACACCTTTACTTCCATCCTGTGTTCTTTTAATCTGTACCCAATCAACATCCTTTGCTGGCACTCTGCCCTTCAGGAAAGTAATCACTGCTACGTTTTTCTCCATAACAACAGGAAATGATGGTGCATTCATGCAAACCCTTATCATTGTCTCCTCACCTGGCCTTTGCACAACAACTTTAGATTCTAACCACAATTCAGTCTGCATGGCAATGTCAAAGAACATTTCCAAATTAATGCACAACTCTTTTAAATTTTCAACAAATCCATCAACTTGTGGGTACCACAGCATAAGTTTGTCTCTCAATTGTGGGAATGTGTTCTGAAATGCTGCAAGTTCACTTTTGTTCCGTGGCACATGAACATGCACTTCTCCCACCTTTTCTCTCAATGAGTAAGCAAAAGCTTCTCCCTCATCCTGTTTATTATTTTCCCTAACAAGGTCTGGTGGTTTCTTTTTCTTCTCATGTTTTCTTGCCCAGTTGTCTCCTAATTTCTCAAACCCATTGCATTTGAAATTATATTTTATTATTTCTGCAATGTGCAATTGCATTCCTGAAGAACACATTTTCTCATTTGCTTCATCACTCATATGTACCCTGAAACTTTTCTGAAATGGAAAACTTCCTGAAACATTAATTTCATATTTTTGAGCCAAATCAGTCGGTCTCTCATGTGTAGTTAGTACACATGTAGCTGTTTCCTTACTCAGGGAAATTAATTCTTTTTCCTGACACTGGTTCACATTTTCATGATTTGAACAGCAGGGACTGTTAATTTCTTCATGTTCAAATGTTGAATTTAAAACACTAAGCTGTTTCTCTTTTCCAGGGTCTGGGTTAATATGGTCTCCCATGCTCTCTATCTTTTTAAGCACTGCTGCTTCCTCACAGCAGGTTTGAAAAATCCCATCTTCAAATATATTCATTTTTCCCTGGGCTATTGGTGTTGTAAAGACTATTTCTCCCCCACCTTTCAGTGCTTGGACTGTCTGGGGTAATTTCTGTTCAAAAATCTGTGAATTCTGAGTTTCTGAAATAAACCCTGCCATAATCACTCCTTTTGCAGCTCTTTGAACCTTTTGAGTAGGGGCCATATTAATTGGGACAGTCACAATTTTTCTAGGCATTGCCTGTGCATCTGTAGTTTGTGATATCTGGACTGAATCAGTCACATTTAAAGCAGTAACACCTGGAGGTATCACTGTCAGTGCTGAATCAACAGGTAGCGGGTCAATCTGAAATGTCTGCACTGATCTCTCAATCTGTGTTTCTCTCTGTTTAACAGAAACAGTAGCGACTGTAGTACATACTGGTACACTATTTTCAGTATTTTTAATGGGAACCACATAAAGTGGCGGACACTCAGTTAACAATGCATCCATTATTCCATCCCCTGAATCATTATTTATTTGAAGCTTTTTATCATCATTAATTCCCTTCTCCTGCATCTGGTGCTTTACCTTTTTATCCTCACTTGCTTTGTCTCTTGCTGTCTTTTCCCACATGCTTAAGGCCTCAAATTGTGCAGCTCTAGATGGTGTCTTTATTTCACATAACACTTCCCTTAATTTGTCAATAATTTGCAATTCAAAAGTACCATCTTTTGGAAACCTCAAAGGACATTCTTTTTCAGTAATCTTGCACCATTGGTGAACACACATACATGAATTTTGTCCCAAATTGGTAGACATAAAATGCACGGGTGTTCCTTCAGGAGCATCACCAATTAAAAACAAATTTTTCACTTTACCTCCTAACAGCTTCTTTAAACCTTTAAACAATTCCATTTCTGCAATATTTCAATGCAATTTCTTTTCTCCAATGCTGTCAATTTCAGTCAGTTTAACTTCTTCTACTGACTCCTCCTTTACAAAATCTTACTGCAATATTTTTATGAGTTTTCTTAATCAAAATTCTGTTAGTAACAACATAAAAACATTCGCTACTCTGTCTGTTCCACTAAATAAAGGATAGATTTCTTTTCACGGCGAGCAACACATTCCGCTTACTCTTCACAAAGTAAGAACTTCTGTTTACTCTTCAAACACTGCGAGTAAATCCCTTCCGCTTACCCTTCACTTAAGCTCAGAAGAACCTGCTACTCCTTTGGTGTTAACATAACAGGTGTATTTATAAAGCGCACGACAACCTGTAGGAGTCCTGGTGCTGAATAACAGATGTTTATTGTTACCCAACGGTACTCATTTTATCGACCTCAGATGGATGAAAGGATGAGTGGACCCACCGGGATTTGAACCTGTGACCATGAGGTCAAACACAGGCCACTGCAGTGGCTGCTTTAGTCCACTGAGCCGCCAGACCCTTTCTAGGTGATATAACACCAAAGTTTCACCAGCGAACTCTTTTGCTATCAATCACTCTCACTTGTAGACAGAAAATAGTCCCTAATTTAACACTGCCAGCCCTACCTAGCTTCTCAGTGTTATTCCAACAGACGAGTAACCTCACTGCATTGTGGCTTCCATTTACCACCCGCTATTCCTTTCCCGGGAATTTCCAGGTATCACTGTACCTGTGCTTCCAGACAACATAAAACAAAACACTAACTATTCATGTTAAGAACATATAATCAATAATCAAAAATTCTGTCCTATGAAATTACCAATATAATCAATACAACCATCAAGTCAAAAATGAGCAAAATTTCACCAACAGTCAACACCCTTACTATTTTCAACACTTCAAAAATACATCCTAGCACATTAACAACATTTGACAACCCTATTGATACTCAACCACTCCAGCAATCGCCTTCTTGCATCACCTTCCAGTACTGCTTTGCCAGTCTTCAGGTTCTGAGCATTGGAGTCAGGAATCAGGACTTGGACATTTATCTAACTTGGGCAATTATTTTCTAGAACTAATTTTCACAGATCAACTATCCTCCTAAGGTCAATGGACCATTAGTCAAATAGTTGATGGTGATATCCTTAATCACCAAACTAATTGATAATAACCTTCCTCTTGCTACCAGAAACTGATGCAGCGGTAATTTCACGGTAATTTCTCAATGCAAAACCTCATTTACCTTCTAATTTACCGCTGCAAAGGTACTGGACCCTTGCCACTGTATATTACCATCAGGAGATTTTATATAAACATGAAAAATCAAAAATGCAATTAATATTTAAGCCAATAAAGAGAGTTGTTGAGTATTTTAAAGGGTTTTATTTTCTAGTTAAAAGTTAAAGTTCTCTGACCCTTTATTCATTAGTCAAATATCAATCAGGTTACAGAATTGAAAATAGGAAAAATAGAATTAATACAAAACATATTATAGGTTGCATACAAAACATTCCATAAAGGAAGGGAATGAGGCAATCAAATGTCAATCAGAATTCTCCAAAGAAAGTTCAGGAAATATAATTCAAGAGTGAATTATGCAAGGCTAATCAATAATTAATAATTGGCAAAATCTCCCATAAAGAGAAATAAATGCATAAGAAAATTAAATATTTTCAAAACTAATTAGTTAGTCAAAGCATAAACTTAGAGTTTTAGCATCTAATTCTAAACCTTTTCTATCAGTTGCACCCTCTGCCCTGGTCTGTCCATCTGTCCTCTCTGTGTTCACAGAGAGACGCTGCTCCTGAAAAGGCCCCTCCTTCACAGACCATAGAGGAATGTGATCTGCCTTGCCAAAAATATGACGTGCAAGGCTAGCCTATGCCCCCCACCTCCCTCTATCTCTCATCGGACGCAATCTGCTCTCAGACTGCACCCGCTAAAGCTTCTAAAGCCTCTAAAACCCCCCAAGTCCCCTAAAGAGGTCATTATTTATACTCTAATTCTTGGCTGACTATACTAATAAGGTTGCAATTTTCAGTAAAGCTTGTACCGTGATTAGTTGGGATAGATGACGAGGGTCTCACCATCCTGTTCTCATTGGCAAATCCAACCCATACCAGTTTTAACAAAAGAAGCGTTAATGATTAATACAATTATATGTTTTAGCAACATTTACTAGGAAAAATGTTTCAGTCTATTTCCTCCTTCCTGTCACATCGCACGCAGGAAGGACACATTCCACAAACACTGATACATTGGCAGGGTAACAAGAATGTACAGTTCATGGTGGCCTTGAACCAGGTCTTCACTTGAGGCACTTGGCAGTATGTAGCTGGTTCTGCGCATGCGTCTCTCATTCAATACACAGCCTTGCTGGATTCACAGGCAGCCATTTTATCTTAGGCCCACAAACAAAATAAACACAAAAAGAGTATTAATTTACAAATGAAACCCATTATGTTTTACCTCCCCCATACTAATACCCTGTATAAATGATAACCTAGCAAAAGCTATTAGTTTAAAGCAGCTTTTCTTATTATTTGTGCACAACATGCAAAAATGTGCAATGTACAACATAGCATAAAACATGCACTAGTGTAAATTTTGAAAGCGCACACAGTTAATACATACTCATAGCAACATGCTCTAATGTTTTAGATAGCTTTTCATGCAAATGCTTTGCCCCCGTGTAGTGATGGTGCATGGTTAATTAATTAATACACATTATAAAAAGATGTGTTATGAACTGGATATGCATTGTCTAAATATGCAACAAAGCCAAAGTCTCTTGAGACAGGAACAGGGAGTGTAGATTATAAGGGAAAGGATACTGAAAAGAGAGAACACATTCCATGATTCAAAGCTAAAGAGGCCACTGAAATCACGAGTTTTCTCTACACTGCAAAAACACATGTTAATTCAGCACAAGCATTTCAGACTGAAAGCATTTATGACCAAGCCTCATTTTATGTCTTTCACTTTGCATGCACCAAAAGTGGCACTTTTAAAAAACTTTTGACTAGGCATGTGCCATGTGTTTTCACTTGCACCAAAATTTGTGTGCCATTTTAAATGCAGTCTGTCTGAAACATAAAAATAAAACAATGCTTAATTTGAGAAATCTAGCTCTATCAACTCACCCTTTGATGATAACAAATCACGATACCTCAAATAATTTGTAGATCATCACACTTATTTGTTTTCACAAGTGACATTTTTATTGCAAAAGCTGAGCATATTACAATTTTACTTCTATTTCTAAGGCAAACACAAGTCTTGTCTGTAATCAGATCATATATAGCCAAGCTCAAAGTTTAGTGCAGAGTTCTGTAAGTAGCTTCTTGGAACTGTTAGTCTTCTCTAAAATAAGTAACTAAAATAATAAAAGGAAAATTCAACAGGACAGTTCTCTTTTCTATTTTCTTTTCTTCTTTTCTTCTTTTTCTTTCATCATTCAAAGATTCTTTTCTCTTCAGCTCTTGACAATTCTCAGTTATTGTTTCAGCCTTTCTTTTTCTCTTTGTCACCAGCTTGCCATCAGGGTGGCTCATACAGTTCATTCAAAGTGGCATTCTGTACTTTTTCCATGCATTTTGACCACTCAGGTGCTGAGAAACTCTGACAGAGCACCATCAATTTCTTGCACTTTTTCAATCCAAACCTTTCACTTTTATTTTCACTTTGATCAGATTCAGATGTTTCAGCTATAGGTGCAAATGATTTTTCAAAGGACCACTCCAGACGTTTTGGATACCCTTTCAGCCAGCTTTTTCCTACCTCCACTCGTAGGCCCACAGCACTAATTTCTTCTTCAGAGGCTGCATCTGACTCTTTCACCCTTTGGACACCGCTTTCATCTGAGTCAGTTTCCACTTTTTGCTTTTCCAGTGCCACTTCAGTTTTCTCTAGTGCTGATTCAGACTCTGTGTGTTCCCTTACAGCTTGACTGACCCTCTTCTGTGGACTTTTGACCACTGCTGGCATCTCTTCTTGAAGAGGAGCTGTTTTATCAGGGGGACACAGGACCATACATGTGTGAGAGGCATGCTGCACCCAATTTGGAAGGCCACCACATTTCACAACAGTCTTTGCCAGGATCATTTGGAACAGGCCTTTCCATTTCACAGCATCTCTCAGATCAAAGTCGTTGCACCATCTATTATGCAGATCTTGTGTAGCAGCTGCAATCTGGTGAGAAACTGCACGCTCCACATCAGCCAGACCTTCACAGCAATGGCTAGTCTTTTCATCTGTGTTTTTCACAAGTGCATTTGCATGTCCATTTTCAAGCTACTTCGGTGATGCTGAAACACAGTCTTTTACAAAGTGTAACTCTGTGCTGTCTTTGTGTTGCTTTATTATGCTTGAAACTTCAGGCTGATGGCTACAATCGAATCTTTGTCCAATCTGTTGTTCTGCACTCATCATCTTTGAAACCTCATTATGATCTGATTTCAGAGAAACTGGCAATCTATACCTGGGCATCAGTTTTTGCAATAATACATTTGCTACTATGCAGTTGTCATTTGTTTTAAAAACAGTTCAGATACAACCCTGTTGTTCTGCTTCTGAAACAATTTCTTGAGCCTCTATTAATTCACCTGTGAAGATTCCATTGAATGTATATGCTAACAGAACACAATTTTGTGCAACTGAATTAGCATTTCTCTCTCCCATGACAACAGTGACTCCCATTTGAGCAGATATCCTGCATGTTATGGTAAGGGCAATCAATTTCGAATTTTGGGCTGAGGTAACTACTGAAAGCCATGAAGCTTTGACAACATAATGTATAGGAAGCACAGCATGTGCTGCTCTTAATGTGTCATTATTACCTTTCAAATATGGGCCATCTACAAAATGGACATTGTTGGGCTGAATCAGACGTTCATCCTAAAAGTCTGATCTTGGCTTTATGCATATTTTCATGACATCTAAACACTCATATTCAGTTTCATTGATGTTGGGATCAAAGGTCATTGGGAAATACATCACAGACCCTTGAACACATTCATGTTTTTGAACAGGCACTGAGAGAGCGCAGCCCTCCCTCTCACTGCAAATTGGTGTATTTTCTTTTAAATAAACTTGCATTCCTAGTGCCGGGGCGCGACACTTTTTCTCTTTCAACTCTAGGAATGCTTTTGTGCAATTGTTGTCCAATGGAAGCGGATCAGACACATCCTTGTGTGTCAGCCTCAGTAAAGGCTTAGCCACTAGGGAAAGGTTTGGTAACCACTCTCTACAGCAGCTAACCATTCCCAAAAAGTTCCTGACTTCTTTCTGAATTTGAGGTGGATTTATCTGGTGAATTATTTCCACTCTCTTTGGTGACACCTTTCTACCTCCCTTTCCAATTATGTGTCCCAGACATTCATTTTCTTTTTGACAGTACTCCTGACTATCTTCATGCAATGGCACTGTGACATGAACTTGGCAAAAATCAATAACAGTAAGCCATTCTTCAGCACATGGAATGTGAAAAAATATATTGTCTGGATTCGGTACCACAGGACAACATGGAAAAGTTATGCTATTAATCTCCTGCACTAATCTGTTCTTTTCATTTAGTTTCTGTGAACCTGTGATCAGAAAGTTACATAAACTTCCAATCAATTCCATGAAAAATCTTTTACTCAGTTTATCTCCAATTATGGGTAAAATGTCTGCAACTGATGGTGTTCTTGAATACATGTCATCTGGTTCTAATTTGAATAAGACATGGTCTGCACATTTTATTAATCTGACATCCTTCTCTGTGAACTCTCTTATTTCTGTGTTTATTATTTCTTTCAAATCAGAAGGTCATTTTTCAACTGTCTTTTCTGAAAACAATGCTACAGCTGTCTCTTGTTGGGCCATTTTAAAATGTGCATCCTCATCAGGAATCTGAAAATGAACATTATCTGGTGTACAGTAATCTGTGCTGTTTAATTTGTAAAATAATTGTTTTCCTGCTAGGCCTGAGTCACAAACAACAACTTGGCAATTTTCCTCAAATGGGCCTATTTTTGGTGCAAATTCTTCTAAAACTGGGTTTGTAATTTCTCCTTTTAAAATTCCTACAACTAACTCTGGATCTTCCACTGCTTTCACAATGGACTTGGTAAATTCAGAATTGTTAGGGTTAAAACTCTCATTTTCAAATACAGCAACCTGTTGAACTGGGTTCTGATTTTGTTTCTGAAAATAATTCACATTTGCTCTGGACAACTTATTTAAATTAATTTTAGCATTTTCCATATTTCGTGGGACCATCTGTGCTTGAAAAATTCCTGCCATTGGTACCTGTTTCTGAACTGACATTTGCATTTGCTTAACTGACACATCTTGCACCTGCATTTCTCTCTGTTTTTGCACATTTCCAACTGCTGCATCATGTTTAAATTTAAATTTCTTCTTCCAATGCTCAAATCTGTTATAAAGATGGCAAAAGGACACCCTTTCCAGCAGTACAACATCCATACCTGAATTTGCACAAACCAAAACACCTTTACTTCCATCCTGTGTTCTTTTAATCTGTACCCAATCAACATCCTTTGCTGGCACTCTGCCCTTCAGGAAAGTAATCACTGCTACGTTTTTCTCCATAACAACAGGAAATGATAGTGCATTCATGCAAACCCTTATCATTGTCTCCTCACCTGGCCTTTGCACAACAACTTTAGATTCTAACCACAATTCAGTCTGCATGGCAATGTCAAAGAACATTTCCAAATTAATGCACAACTCTTTTAAATTTTCAACAAATCCATCAACTTGTGGGTACCACAGCATAAGTTTGTCTCTCAATTGTGGGAATGTGTTCTGAAATGCTGCAAGTTCACTTTTGTTCCGTGGCACATGAACATGCACTTCTCCCACCTTTTCTCTCAATGAGTAAGCAAAAGCTTCTCCCTCATCCTGTTTATTATTTTCCCTAACAAGGTCTGGTGGTTTCTTTTTCTTCTCATGTTTTCTTGCCCAGTTGTCTCCTAATTTCTCAAACCCATTGCATTTGAAATTATATTTTATTATTTCTGCAATGTGCAATTGCATTCCTGAAGAACACATTTTCTCATTTGCTTCATCACTCATATGTACCCTGAAACTTTTCTGAAATGGAAAACTTCCTGAAACATTAATTTCATATTTTTGAGCCAAATCAGTCGGTCTCTCATGTGTAGTTAGTACACATGTAGCTGTTTCCTTACTCAGGGAAATTAATTCTTTTTCCTGACACTGGTTCACATTTTCATGATTTGAACAGCAGGGACTGTTAATTTCTTCATGTTCAAATGTTGAATTTAAAACACTAAGCTGTTTCTCTTTTCCAGGGTCTGGGTTAATGTGGTCCCCCATGCTCTCTATCTTTTTAAGCACTGCTGCTTCCTCACAGCAGGTTTGAAAAATCCCATCTTCAAATATATTCATTTTTCCCTGGGCTATTGGTGTTGTAAAGACTATTTCTCCCCCACCTTTCAGTGCTTGGACTGTCTGGGGTAATTTCTGTTCAATAATCTGTGAATTCTGAGTTTCTGAAATAAACCCTGCCATAATCACTCCTTTTGCAGCTCTTTGAACCTTTTGAGTAGGGGCTATATTAATTGGGACAGTCACAATTTTTCTAGGCATTGCCTGTGCATCTGTAGTTTGTGATATCTGGACTGAATCAGTCACATTTAAAGCAGTAACACCTGGAGGTATCACTGTCAGTGCTGAATCAACAGGTAGCGGGTCAATCTGAAATGTCTGCACTGATCTCTCAATCTGTGTTTCTCTCTGTTTAACAGAAACAGTAGCGACTGTAGTACATACTGGTACACTATTTTCAGTATTTTTAATGGGAACCACATAAAGTGGCGGACACTCAGTTAACAATGCATCCATTATTCCATCCCCTGAATCATTATTTATTTGAAGCTTTTTATCATCATTAATTCCCTTCTCCTGCATCTGGTGCTTTACCTTTTATCCTCACTTGCTTTGTCTCTTGCTGTCTTTTCCCACATGCTTAAGGCCTCAAATTGTGCAGCTCTAGATGGTGTCTTTATTTCACATAACACTTCCCTTAATTTGTCAATAATTTGCAATTCAAAAGTACCATCTTTTGGAAACCTCAAAGGACATTCTTTTTCAGTAATCTTGCACCATTGGTGAACACACATACATGAATTTTGTCCCAAATTGGTAGACATAAAATGCACGGGTGTTCCTTCAGGAGCATCACCAATTAAAAACGAATTTTTCACTTTACCTCCTAACAGCTTCTTTAAACCTTTAAACAATTCCATTTCTGCAATATTTCAATGCAATTTCTTTTCTCCAATGCTGTCAATTTCAGTCAGATTAACTTCTTCTACTGACTCCTCCTTTACAAAATCTTACTGCAATATTTTTCTGAGTTTTCTTAATCAAAATTCTGTTAGTAACAACATAAAAACATTTGCTACTCTGTCTGTTCCACTAAATAAAGGATAGATTTCTTTTCACGGCGAGCAACACATTCCGCTTACTCTTCACAAAGTAAGAACTTCTGTTTACTCTTCAAACCCTGCGAGTAAATCCCTTCCGCTTACCCTTCACTTAAGCTCAGAAGAACCTGCTACTCCTTTGGTGTTAACATAACAGGTGTATTTATAAAGCGCACGATAACCTGTAGGAGTCCTGGTGCTGAATAACAGATGTTTATTGTTACCCAACGGTACTCATTTTATCAACCTCAGATGGATGAAAGGATGAGTGGACCCAGCGGGATTTGAACCTGTGACCATGAGGTCAAACACAGGCCACTGCAGTGGCTGCTTTAGTCCACTGAGCCGCCAGACCCTTTCTAGGTGATATAACACCAAAGTTTCACCAGCGAACTCTTTTGCTATCAATCACTCTCACTTGTAGACAGAAAATAGTCCCTAATTTAACACTGCCAGCCCTACCTAGCTTCTCAGTGTTATTCCAACAGACGAGTAACCTCACTGCATTGTGGCTTCCATTTACCACCCGCTATTCCTTTCCCGGGAATTTCCAGGTATCACTGTACCTGTGCTTCCAGACAACATAAAACAAAACACTAACTATTCATGTTAAGAACATATAATCAATAATCAAAAATTCTGTCCTATGAAATTACCAATATAATCAATACAACCATCAAGTCAAAAATGAGCAAAATTTCACCAACAGTCAACACCCTTACTATTTTCAACACTTCAAAAATACATCCTAGCACATTAACAACATTTCACAACCCTATTGATACTCAACCACTCCAGCAATCGCCTTCTTGCATCACCTTCCAGTACTGCTTTGCCAGTCTTCAGGTTCTGAGCATTGGAGTCAGGAATCAGGACTTGGACATTTATCTAACTTGGGCAATTATTTTCTAGAACTAATTTTCACAGATCAACTCTCCTCCTAAGGTCAATGGACCATTAGTCAAATAGTTGATGGTGATATCCTTAATCACCAAACTAATTGATAATAACCTTCCTCTTGCTACCAGAAACTGATGCAGCGGTAATTTCACGGTAATTTCTCAATGCAAAACCTCATTTACCTTCTAATTTACCGCTGCAAAGGTACTGGACCCTTGCCACTGTATATTACCATCAGGAGATTTTATATAAACATGAAAAATCAAAAATGCAATTAATATTTAAGCCAATAAAGAGAGTTGTTGAGTATTTTAAAGGGTTTTATTTTCTAGTTAAAAGTTAAAGTTCTCTGACCCTTTATTCATTAGTCAAATATCAATCAGGTTACAGAATTGAAAATAGGAAAAATAGAATTAATACAAAACATATTATAGGTTGCATACAAAACATTCCATAAAGGAAGGGAATGAGGCAATCAAATGTCAATCAGAATTCTCCAAAGAAAGTTCAGGAAATATAATTCAAGAGTGAATTATGCAAGGCTAATCAATAATTAATAATTGGCAAAATCTCCCATAAAGAGAAATAAATGCATAAGAAAATTAAATATTTTCAAAACTAATTAGTTAGTCAAAGCATAAACTTAGAGTTTTAGCATCTAATTCTAAACCTTTTCTATCAGTTGCACCCTCTGCCCTGGTCTGTCCATCTGTCCTCTCTGTGTTCACAGAGAGACGCTGCTCCTGAAAAGGCCCCTCCTTCACAGACCATAGAGGAATGTGATCTGCCTTGCCAAAAATATGACGTGCAAGGCTAGCCTATGCCCCCCACCTCCCTCTATCTCTCATCGGACGCAATCTGCTCTCAGACTGCACCCGCTAAAGCTTCTAAAGCCTCTAAAACCCCCCAAGTCCCCTAAAGAGGTCATTATTTATACTCTAATTCTTGGCTGACTATACTAATAAGGTTGCAATTTTCAGTAAAGCTTGTACCGTGATTAGTTGGGATAGATGACGAGGGTCTCACCATCCTGTTCTCATTGGCAAATCCAACCCATACCAGTTTTAACAAAAGAAGCGTTAATGATTAATACAATTATATGTTTTAGCAACATTTACTAGGAAAAATGTTTCAGTCTATTTCCTCCTTCCTGTCACATCGCACGCAGGAAGGACACATTCCACAAACACTGATACATTGGCAGGGTAACAAGAATGTACAGTTCATGGTGGCCTTGAACCAGGTCTTCACTTGAGGCACTTGGCAGTATGTAGCTGGTTCTGCGCATGCGTCTCTCATTCAATACACAGCCTTGCTGGATTCACAGGCAGCCATTTTATCTTAGGCCCACAAACAAAATAAACACAAAAGAGTATTAATTTACAAATGAAACCCATTATGTTTTACCTCCCCCATACTAATACCCTGTATAAATGATAACCTAGCAAAAGCTATTAGTTTAAAGCAGCTTTTCTTATTATTTGTGCACAACATGCAAAAATGTGCAATGTACAACATAGCATAAAACATGCACTAGTGTAAATTTTGAAAGCGCACACAGTTAATACATACTCATAGGAACATGCTCTAATGTTTTAGATAGCTTTTCATGCAAATGCTTTGCCCCCGTGTAGTGATGGTGCATGGTTAATTAATTAATACACATTATAAAAAGATGTGTTATGAACTGAATATGCATTGTCTACTAAATATGCAACAAAGCCAAAGTCTCTTGAGACAGGAACAGGGAGTGTAGATTATAAGGGAAAGGATACTGAAAAGAGAGAACACATTCCATGATTCAAAGCTAAAGAGGCCACTGAAATCACGAGTTTTCTCTACACTGCAAAAACACGTTAATTCAGCACAAGCATTTCAGACTGAAAGCATTTATGACCAAGCCTCATTTTATGTTTTTCACTTTGCATGCACCAAAAGTGCCACTTTTAAAAAACTTTTGACTAGGCATGTGCCATGTGTTTTCACTTGCACCAAAATTTGTGTGCCATTTTAAATGCAGTCTGTCTGAAACATAAAAATAAAGCAATGCTTAATTTGAGAAATCTAGCTCTATCACTACAAAGAGCTCCAGTTCATCTCGTCGTTACTAGGTGTCCCTCACCAGTCAAATGCAAAAGCATTGAAATTATTACATCAAGCTGCAGTTCCACTAGTTGTTACTAGATGTCCCTCACGAGTCAAATGCAAAAGCATTGAAAACCTTTCATGAAGCTGCAGTTCCGCAACGACTAGTTGAACTGCAGCTCTTTGTAGAATTTATAGTATTAGCTCTCAGCTCAGGGTTTCAATGCTTTTGCATTTGACTCGTGAGGGACACCTAGTAACGACTAGTGGAACTGCAGCTTCATGAAAGGGTTTCAATGCTTTTGCATTTGACTCATGAGGGACATCTAATAACGACTAGTGGAACTGCAGCTTGATGTAATAATTTCAATGCTTTTGCATTTGACTCGTGAGGGACACCTAGTAACGACGAGTTGAACTGCAGCTCTTTATAGAATTATTTTGATATTGGATACTATAATATTCACTGCCCACTGCTAATCTCGTCCCATAATGCTTTGCAGGGCCTTTGGTTGGGATTGTATTTTTGCCCATAACTGTGCTTGGGGTGGTCCTAAGAGGATGGGACCACCACTGAATCGTTCAGCATGATATGCTCTTTGTGTTCAAGGCATCTGCTGGGTCCTTCCCCTAGGTTAGGGGGGATCCCAAAATTATCACCTCTCTCATTGCCTGCACTTTTGTGAATTGGTTATATCCTTTTTTTTTTTTTTTTTTTAGCATGTAAAGTTGCCTTATCAAAGCATTTGTGGGTGCAGTTTAGTAGCTGCTTCCACTACATGAATGCGTCCGCAACCGCGGAGCGGAGTTCATTGCCCACCCCTTATTATAGTGTATCAGTTTTAATCGCGTGTTACAGGATACTTTACGCATGCATTCTCCCAATTCTTTTCTGTCAACGGGATCTGCAGATCCTCATTTTATGCATCCCTTGCACTGTGGACCAGTGGCCCCGAATACGCCCTCATGGCCCTATATAACAGTGAGACCAATCTGCGTCCACTACTACAAGTGAGCAACACATCCAATGTCTCGGTTGTTGGAGGCATGCTCGGATATGTGGGCCATGTTACCCAGGCCAGCTCCATCATACCAGCATACTGTAGATACTGCCCATGTACTAAATCAAAACTCTCACACGCCTGCTCAAATGTAATGAAAGTGTCAATCTGCAAGTACCTGACATCCACCCTCCCTCCACGCCCGGAAGGACATGCCCTCGACCATTTTACGCACAGGGGCAAATGCCAAATGCTCAACTCCCGATGAAATGGTGCGTGCCGTGCCATAGCATGTGTTCCACAAAAATGTTTGCCATAGAAATGCCATTTGCTTAACCACATATGGGAAATCCTAGCCCACACCCGCCCCCTCCATCAACACAATAGGAAGACACTCCGGCTGGACTTGTTCACTTAGCAGGCGCTTCTCCCAGTTGTCTCCCTCGTCCAGCCACCGCGCCGCATGCTGAAGGTGCGCTGCATTATAGTATAAGTCTAATCTGGGAGCCTCTAGTCCCCCCTCCTCATAACGTCTGGAAAGGACCTGCAGTGCCACTCTGCTGCGTTTCCCCGCCCAATATAGGGACACCAAGAGTGATCTCAGTTGCCGAAATATCGACATGGGAATATTACACATAGAATTCTGCAATGCATAAAGGCATCTAGGCATAAGCACCATCTTTGCCACCGCAATTCTGCCCTTTAAGGACAGTGGCAGTGTATTCCAAAATGCTATCGAGCACTTCAGGGACTCTAATACCTTGAGTATGTTCAAACAAAGGATCTGCACATCCTCATGTGCTACCTGTATTCCCAAATAACGGAAAAGACCTATTTCCCACCGCAGCCCTAAATTTGGCAACTCCTCAGCCCTATATCCCTTCAATCCAGCCAGCGGGAACACCAATGACTTAGTCCTGTTAAGGCATTAGCCTGAATATTCTGAAAATTGGTCCAACAGCTGCAATAATTCTGGAATTGCTGTCGGAGGGGACTCAACATAGAACAATGCATCATCAGCATATAGTGAGATCAGGGGAGGGACATTCCCCAGTCGAATTCCCCATCTTGCCAGATCTCCTCTGCCCCACACTGCCATAGGCTCTATGGACAAGGCAAAAAGTAACGGGGACAGGGGGCATCCCTGCCGCGTACCTCGTTCTAATAGCCATTGTGTGGACCTATTCTGACCCAGCCGAATCCTGACACACGGCTTTGTATATAGTAGCTGAACCCACTTATGGAAGTGGGGCCCGAAACCCCCCACTCTCAATACCTCTTGCAGGTACCCCCAATCCACCATATCAAATGCTTTTTCAAGATCAATTGACACTAGTGCCATTTCCTCAGCTTTCATCTGTGTCTCATGCATTATGTGGACCAGGCGCCACATATTCATACCTGTATTCCGACCCGGAATAAAGCCACACTGGTCCTCATGGACCAAGTGGCCCATGTGCGGTCCCAGCCTCTTAGCCAGCACTTTACACAATATTTTCACATCATTGTTAATCATTGTGAGCGGTCTGTATGCCGCGGGGTCCTGACTATTTCCACCCGGTTTGGGGAACATACATATTTTTCGCATTGTTGTCGGCAATACCCCATTTTCAAAGGATTCATTGAATGTTTGTAATAAGGGCTGAACCAGTTTTGCTGAATGCGCCTGATAGAATTCGCTCTGGAATCCATCTCCTCCCGGGGCCTTAGCCCTGAGCATCTCTGCTATAGCCTCCGCTATTTCCTCAGTTGTTAATTGCTCTTCCAGCTCCTGACTGTCCTCTGCAGTTAGCTTCATCAATTGGAGGCCCTCCAGAAATGGGGTATAGCATTCAGGCCTGACCCGCGGGTCAGCCGTATATACCTTATACATATGCTGCTGAAATTGTTCCAGAATATCTAGTCTAGAGTGGACCAGCTCACCCGATTGTGTACTTATAGAGGTGATCAAAGGGTCCGCCTGTTCCCTGCACAGTATCCATGCTAACAGCCGACTAGACTTATCTCCCTGTGCGTGCAGTAAATGCCTGTATTTAGTAAGTGTGTATTTTTCCAGCCTATCCCATGTATCCGTTATTTGTTCTTGCAGCACACGCTCCCGGGCATCCTCCTGTCCCTGCATACCTGTCTGATCTTCCACCAATGAGTCTTCTTTATCGCGCAACTTACAGTACAGTTGCCTTCGTACCCCATATGTTAATCCCATTCCTGCTCCTCGGACCACCGCCTTCAAGGCATCCCACTCAGTGGCCCTGCTAATAGTGGTGTTCCAATTAAGAGTTATGTAGTTTGTTAAAACTTCTGAGAGCGCCTCCCTGCCCACCTGATCTTCCAGGAGATCCGATGAGAGCCTCCAGCCTCGTGGGCCTTGCTCCCAATTATTCCAGTGCACCACACAGCACACTGGTGCATGATCTGACAAAAATCGCGCAAGGTGGGCAATGTCTGCTGCTATTAATGCAGGTGATTCTGTTACCAAGACCCTATCCAGTCTACTGAATGTATTATGTGTTGGCGTATAACATGTGTACACCTTCTGTGTCACATGTCGTATCCTCCCGATATCCCTCAGACCCAGCTCATGCATAACTTTTCTCAATTCCTTAGTCATGCGCGGCATGGTGCCCCCTCTAGGCGGGTGCCTGTCCAAGTCTGGATCAAGGACACAATTAAAATCACCCATCCATATAAGTGGGGAGTCCAAGTCCTCAGTAATCAGGTCCTGCAGCATTGAAAAAAAGGAAGGATCGTCGATTTTTGGAGCATACGTGTCCAGTATAGTTATGTCTTTTCCGTCTACTTTCCCACTAAGCAACACATAACGGCCCCCAACATCAGCTTCCATATACTGGAGAATAAAAGGTGTACCCGGTGCCACACAGATCAGTGTTCCCTTAGCGTAGGTAGAATATAAGGAATGAAACACCTGGCCCCTCCATTTCTTTGCCAATCTCGCGGCCGCGTGTCATCCAAATGTGTTTCCTGCAGGCATGCAATCTTTATATTATGCTGCTTAAGGAACGAAAGGACCCTATGCCGCTTAGCACAGGTAGCCAACCCTCTGACATTCCAACTAAGGAACTCGCCATCATTTTTTGCTCGGTTTTTCTGACTGGCTGCGTCGCTGCATCTATCGCTCAAGTGTTGCAACCAACCCATTCGCTTAACACAACTTATGTTTATCCAAAAACTTGAAACAAAACTACCCCACCCCCACCCATGGACAATATTCGGCAATCATCACAGTCGAAACTGTCCACCCTCCGCTCATGCCAGGATGTGCACAGCATCCCCAACAGCCCAACAGGGGCAACAAGAGCGACTTTAGTCCCCAGTCCATCCTCCCTTTACTACGCTGCAGCTTCTTAACCATAACAGTCTTAGGACCCCTCCCATATATCCAGTAACCTTCACGCCACACTCTTACCCATATGTAGTTGTCGCTATAAGCAGGCCCTCTCTGCCAGTCAGGCACACAACTACATTCTCAATACCCCAGCAATGACTTTATGCAATGTTACCATACATCTATATCGGCGTTAGTCTATGTTCCAGATAGCCAGGCCAGCCATTCGCCTTTTAGTTCTCCTCCCTCTCAGGAGGATCCTCCAGCAGCGTTTTCAGGCAGTGTCAATTGTCGGCCCCAGATCCTGTGACTCCTCATCCGACCCTGCAGGTGTATCTCCCTGGGGCTCCGCTGTCTCGCCCCCATCCCCCAGAGCATACAACTGCAGTGATCCATCCTCGCGTACTGTCATCCGTTGCTGTGAGTGTCAGGCAAGTTCTTTACTTCCACTCATCCTTTTTGTTGCCTCGAGCCCTTGTCGGATCTTGTTTCCCAACGTCTCTTCTGTCCCCTCTGCTCACCGGTTGGGCGCCCTGCTCCCCAAATCTCCAGCCATTCCCAAACGTCCTCAGGAGTATCAAAAAAGTGCCCCCTGCCCTCCGCAAACACCTTTAGCTTAGCTGGGTACAGTAGCATTTATTGGAGACTCAGTTCATGTAGCTTGCGTTTTACCCCTAGGAAGGATTTCCGTAATTCTTGTACTTGTTTCGTATAATCAGGATAGTCAGCAACCATGTTATTTTCGTACTGGAGATCCTGCTATTCTCGAGCCGCTCGCAGTATGCAGTCCCTGTTGCGGTAATTAAGAATTTTTGTGATTATTTCTCGGGGCTGAGCACCCGAAGGCGGGGGCGGGACCAGGGTCCTATGTGCTCTTTCTATCACAAACATGTTCGACAGGCCCGTAGGCCTCAGTTGGGTTCAGATCCCATTTTCCAGGAATTGCTCCGCCGCTCCCAGTTCTGCTTTCTCAGGGATGCCCATCACACGTATGTTACTGCGTCATGCCCTCCCTTACGCATCATCAGCACGGCTCTCAAGTGCTTTTGTGGCCACGGTCATCTGTGCCACTTGTTGTTTGAGTGTTGCTACGTCCCCCCTCAGCTCTACTATGCCCTCTTCAGCGTTCATGACCTTTTCTGCTACTTTTCGTAAATCCGCTCAAAGTAGGTTTACATCTATCAAGATGGTGTCTATGCGATCCTCCAATGCTTTTCTAGAGCCCTGGATTGCTGCCATTAATTCAGCTCTGGTGGGTTCCTGGCTCTCTCCCTCCGACTCTAGTTCTACCCCCCCATTCTGTCTCGTCAACCGCTGAGGGGGGTGTCTAGGGGTGGTGTACTGGGTGATGGTATTAGGCCCCACCGATTTCTAAGCCTTATCCTTGCCCATTTCGCCTCCGTAAATGCAGCCACCCCGCTCTCAGTGATTATCAATTGTTATGAGTCCTGTCGATGCCCTTTTCCACTGACAACCCGAGGCCCCACTCAGCCGGAGCCCCTGTACTCACACAGCCCCTGGTTTGTAGGGAGGAGTTTTACCTGCCAGCTGGGTGCCGAACCCCTCCTTTTCAGCCCCCTTTTCGGGGATGACACTCCTCCAGGCCCTGAGTTACAATGGTGGCATCAATTGCACTTCACTACTCTCACGCCCCATACTGCTGCATATCGCTGGATCCCCCAGATCGTCCCGCAGACAGGTCCGAGCCCCCTGCAGCATGGACAGTATGCATGCCGCAGAGCCAAGCCGGACCTCACCCAAGTCTCTTGCCTCAGCTACTGCCTTCAGACGTATATGGTTTAGCTGACCCCGCAGCTGTTCTCTATCTCTTCCTGCAGCTCTCAATATATTACTGAGGGGGGTAAATAACCTTCAGGCCTCACCATTATTTCAGTGCTGCTTGCCGCGTCACTCACAGCGCTCGACTCCCTTGCGCCCGCACCTCCAGTTCTAAGTAGGGCTCCGCAGAAGATCTCCAGCGAGTCCTCTGCCAATCTCTTTTCAGGCCATGCCTGCCACTAGCACCAGCACACAGCGTCTTTCCGGCTCCTCCTGTGCAGCGCAGCAGGTCCGCAACCCCGCCAGGCCGTGGCAGGTCCGAACACCGCCGCTCACTTTGGTCAAGGCACAGGACCCCAGCAGGACGCCACCGCAGGCCGCTCTCTGCCACATTAATTCCCCATCAGAGATGCCAAGCCGCTATCTAGCCAAAGTCCGCTCCTGCCGGGCGAGTCCTGGCATGGGAGCCCTTCAATGCCGCATCCCCTCACGCAGCAGAGGGCATTAGCCCATCCGGGGCCCAACTACAGCGCGATCAATGCCTGCCAACTCTCGGCCGCCTGCCCGGCACAGATCGTCCGTGGGGAAGCGGCTACCAGCATCAATCCACTGCCATCCCCCGCCTCAGGCCCACACAGTAGTCGCTACGCAGTACCGGTTCTCACCTGCTGCTACTGCTGCCGGCCCACCTCGATCAGCTCCGCTGGGTAAGGGGGCCAATGTTTATCTATTCCTGCTAGAGGTGTGGTGCCGCGGCCAGGGCGACTGACACTGGACGCTGGGGATCACGGTTTGATCCCTGGCTCCGGCGGCAGGGGTCACCATGCGACTCTGGGCAGTAGCTCGCTTAATCTTCCCAACGGTCACCAGCGCCGAGATACCCCTTCGGGTGTGATTCGTGTGCTATACAAGTACTGGATTTACATTTACATTTTATGTTAGCTGATTTCTGCCTCTTGCAAACAGGATAATTGCAGGATTTACGGGCGGACGGACCGGGAGCTCAGAAGGCTCACGTCCTGTCGGCCATGTTGCTTGGCCACGCCCCCCCAAAAATATATAAATTAAACATAATTATTAGTTTATTATACAATGTTAATAACCGTTTTTAAATTTAAAAATGAATGTAAATTTAATTACAAATAATGAAAACATGTTTTCAATATTTTTTATTAATGTTTACTACACAATAAATACATATAAATGTTATACTTTCAGTTGCCTTTTTTGCATATTTACAATTATTTTAAATTAATATAAAACATTCAAAATAATTATATATTTTAATTAATAAGTATGTTAATGTTAAATATTCTTTTATTTTGGTTTACACATAAAATAAATATGTTAAATTAATTTAAACTTATATTGTAATTAAAATATTTTAACTATTTTTTTTACATTTAAAAAAACTTTCAATCTTTTGCCTAAAATTCATAATAGGGAAATCTCCACCCCGGCGGTAGAGACCTCTAGCTCCATGTGAAAAGTTGCGAGGACTAACCTTAAACTTGCAAATCAGGCTCTATTCTCTGAATTCATGGGGTGGGCACATGTACGTCTTCAGTTTTGAGCAACTTTACACTTGTAAATGCTGACTTGCAAAAGTAGCAAAATTATTCAAATGTGTACGTTTAACCATACACATATAGATTTACTCATGTGTACATTTACCTTTGTGAACAGCCCACTAGCAATCCAATGCTGCAGCCAAAGGATTCAGGTAAACAAAGTTCCAAAGTGTGTCACGAGGACTTGATACACAAGTAGAAGTCTATGAGGCCAAGGCTCCAGGCAGGTGAAGTGGAAAAAGGATAACTACTTATCCAACAGAGGATACTATCCAAGGCACCTAATACACTGAACCAAATTAATGCGTGTCTTTTCCATTTGATGCAGTGCATCCCTCACCAGTTTGCCTTTCTAGGCTGAAATGATGCAATGATCTGAGTATTGTTGTCTACCGATGTCTATTTTGTATGTGACTTGTGGCAGAACATTTTCTACAAGAGAGGAAGTAAGCAAGCACATTCATATTTGTGTTAGCCCACACTGGGCAAGCTGATTTCAGGTACAAGGTTGGCCTGGTTTCTAATCTCAGGATGACCACTTGGACCTGGCATCACCCGTCTCCTCAAAGTGATGCAGGAGAGATGTCTTCTGGTCACAGGAATCAACGTTTTGCATTAATTACCTTGCCATGACTTGTGGTGCAGCTTCCCATGTCCTATATTTGAGGTCATAACCTTTCCAATTGATAATGTAATAAAGGACTCCCTTTCTTACCTTGGAATCAAGCATATCATGTACTTCATATTCATTTCCACTGATTGTTAAGGACTCATTTTAGACTGAATTCTGTGTCTATATGAATAGGTTTTAATACAGCTAAATGACAGACAGAATGAAACATTAGAGTGTTAAGTATAGATCTCGACTTGATTGATTATCTCATCAATGTAATCGGGTTTCCTGGAGCGAGGCTGTAACTCTCAGTTTCTCTTCAACTGACTTTTGTTTTGTTAATAACCTGACCTTGTCTCTGATGCAACACAAGGGACATTAGAGGCCATCAAAAAAACAACAGTTCAACCATCTCCTGCATTGGAGGTTTGTGCACCAAATTTTGAGTTTGGCAGTTTGATAAATGAAAATCTGGCACCAGTCTGTCACCATACCTCATTTCTCTTCAACTGTTGACTATGGTATATACATGAAATGGTGGTGATCTGATGGAAAGCCAATATACTGTGTGCCATTCTTAGGCTATAATTTCTGTTGATGGAAGCATGAAAGTTTAACCTCCACACTTGAGTAGTAAGTAGGAAGAAAAGGAGAAATAACCAAACCCTGCCCACAACCTTGATACTACCTACTCTACGAAAAAGTGGCATACCTGTGGTAACGATCTTTCTGGTGGATACTCTTTCTACCTGCAGATTCCTCACCTGTAAAACATCTCCAGTTCTTAGAATGGAACCAGAAATCTTCAAAGTCCTCACATCGCTGGTAGGGGGTGCTGACTTCTAATGACACCAGAAGCGGTATCAGGTGGCGTCACCAAATCTATATCATGCCCACCCCAGCAGAACAATGTCAGTTTCCATCCATTTTTTCCCTGCCTTCAAGGGAAGAGGACAGACGGACATAGACAGAGTAGTACAAAACCAAAACATAAACTAGGATCATAGTAACTTTACCTATAGCATGTCAAACGGAGAGGTGGGCGTATCGCTGAGGAATCTGCAGGTAGAAAGAGGATCTACCAGAAAGATTGTTACTGCAGGTAAGCAACTTTTTCATCCGATGAATACTTCTACCTGCAGATTTCTCACCTGAAGAGTGCATTTCAGAGCAATATCTTACTCCTGGAGGAGAGATGATGGATAGTTAAATAAGAAACTCCTGTATAGGGATGTCAATATTGCTGCCTTGCGGATCTCTGTCATAGAAACGCCTCTGGAGAGAGCAGAAGTGGTGGATTTGGGCCTTGTAGAATGTTCACCGATCCCTTCTAGAAGGTCCTACTAGGCCAAAACATAGTAGGTCTTGATACAGAAAATAATCTATCCCGAAAGGATTCTTTTTTGCACAGCTTTACCTTTTTTGGAACCACAGTCCCCAACAAAGAGCTTGTCATCCAGATGTATGCCTTTGGTGTCTTCCAGATAGTAGTTGATGCCTGCTTAGGTTCAAATCTATGCAACAGCTTCTCCTCCTTAGTAGGGTGGGCAGGGCCGGACTGGGAACAGAAACCGGCCCTGGCAAACTGCTCGGCCGCCCCCCCTGGGAGGGGAGGGGGGTGCGGCCGAGCTGTTTGCTAAGGGCGAGGGTTGCCAGTGGCCAGTGGCCGCAGCCCCCGGTCTCCTATGGGCGGGGACAGTCCCTGCTCAAGCCAATCCTGGCGCTGCTGGAGCAGCGTCTGGATTGGCTGAGAGGGGTTGCCACCAGGCACCAGCCACTCACGAAGGCGCCAACGCGGACCCCGGCCCAGGAGAAACAGCAGAGGGGCGCGGACCCAGCGGTCATGTAAGTTTTCAAGGTTTTACTTTATTTTTAACCCCCTCCCCTGCCCCCCCGCGCTACTCCACCCGACCCCCGCAAGTATTGCGACTGCTGGGCGAGCAGGCAAAGTCTGAAGAGGATTTATGGGAGTGTGGGTTTTGCAGCCTTGGCGAGCTTACCGTCTGTTTAAGTTTTATTTATGACGGAGAAATGTCAGCGTTTTTACGGGTGATTTTAAGGAAAATAACAGTTTATCATGCGCCTGGCGGTCAGCTGCTAATTGCTAACTTGAAACTGGCTTTTGCTTCTGACAGTGAAGGGCGTTTTTATGAGATCGCTTTAAACGTGCTTTGAGATGACGTGCCTTAAGTAGTAATCTGTGCCTGGCCCCTTCGTTGTATAGCCCAATATTTTGTTGAGGCTTTTGGGGGTCTGTAGGATGTGCACGAATTGTGGCTGACAATACCATGTTCATTAGTTACAGGGCCATGACAGCACGAGAGTTCAAAGCTGCTGTGGAGTTTTCTATAAGGAGGATTTGGTATTTTGTAATACTTTCGTGTTTGGCTTCAAGGAATCAAGTTCTCCCTACAATGTCACTTACTTCAACCGAGCACATTGTTGCTTCCAATATAAGATAACCAGGGGCCCCCATTTCACAAAAGACACAGTGGTCCAGTTCGGAGCTTTCCTTTTACAAACACTTGTAATTCAGTGGCACAGTCATTCATAGGAATCCAGACTAAAACTACCACAATGCAGTATTTTTGTGAAATAAAACCCCAGGACTGGAGAGTCCCATCGTTTGTGGAATGCAGTCATTTGGTCACTTTAATAAGGTGTGAGTCCATGTCGCATGCTTAAATACGAATCGTTTACATTTGGTTAGTACAATACTAACTTTTTCACCTGAGACACCACAGTAGTCACCACGTTTTGCTCAGATTTAGAAAACTATAAATGCATGGCTGCCAACAATTCTCACGTCACGAGGGTCACAAAAGCCAGGACTGCTGTTTGTCTTCTGGGAAAATGTACAATATGCTGTACGTTACCACATTGTTGTGTGAGGGCAGGGCCCACGAATCACGAGAGGCCACGCCTCGAGTGGGTAATGGCGTCATTCCGCACCCTCGCAGTGAACACATAGTGCGACCCAGGAAGTGAGTTAACCTGTCGGTGAGTGAGTACATCAGTGATTGAAGACAGTGTTGAGTGAGGCTGTTGGTGAGCGAGTACAATCAGAGAGCATGATATGGAGTGAGCCCAGTGGTGAGTGAGCATGGCACTGAGTGAGCACATAGCGTGAGCCTGCAAGTTAGCGAACCTGTCAGCGAGTGAGTGCAGGCATTAATGATCCAGTCCTGAGTTAGGCCACTGGCGGGTGGAGGCAGCAGTTAATGAAACCCCAGTGGAGAGTGTTGGCTCTCTGTGTGGAAGCTCAGTGCTGCTTTTACTATGTTAAATGCATTTTTATGTGTTACTGAAAATGTGCAATTACTTTATTGAAAGATGGTGCATGGTCTTTTTTGCAGATGATTTGTGGTGTTTGGTGACCTTCTTATTGCTTCCATGTTTTCTTTGTACTTTTATTCATCTGTTTTACCTGTATGGAAATCCTTTTTGTGGATTTTGCTAATTTCTTTGATCTCTTTGGCACCTAGTCACACTTAGTGAACCTAGTCTACTTTCTAGAGCAGGCATCAGCAACCGGATATGGCGATTACTGTTGTCATGTGCACCTATTATAAGCAAGATTGAGCTTTTTTCTCCGTATAATTTGTAATTTTGCCTTGTCATTGTGTTTTTCAGGCTGGTTTTTAGATATGCAATGATGTATAGTGAGCCATATGTTTAACCTGTAAGGCAGGTGGCAAGGGATGTGTTATGTTCTGTGAAATTGACCTGTTTTATTCAAGTGGCTGTTCCAGATCATAAACGTTCTGGCATGCAAAAAAAATGGATTTAACCGAGATCTGTGACTGGGGGTGAATGTTTGATTTGTTCAGCATGAAGACTGAAGGTAGGGAGCTGGTTTCTGGCTTGTTAAACATGTAATACTCCCCTGTGTTTGGTTTCCAGTTCCCTGGGCGAGGCAGGTATGCCCGTTAAACATGTGGGTGCTGCTGAGCTCATGTCCTGGGCTGGGAAGCTTATGTTCAAGTCTATTTTTCAGCACCTTGATCCTTTTTTGTGGTTTTCATGTTTCCATATTGCCTCTTGGAGTCTTGGTACAGCACTGTGGCTAATAAAAAAAATGCTTCCTTTGATATTACTCAGCAATGCATTGTATCTCGAAGTCTCTTATGAAGCTCTGTGGTTATACTGAATAAGCAGCTACCTATGTTAAATGACATCTCTTTATTAATGTAATAACTGCACTTTCACAATTGCTTTATTAACCTTCTTGCTTTCTCAAATTTGCTTGAAAATGCACCATTTGTCCACTCTCTTTTCAAAATTTTCTCGGGGGAAAACCCCGGAACCCCTTGTAGGTTGTTCAGGCACGCTCGCTCGCTGTGGTGCCGTATGACTATAATATTACGCCTCACCACTTTCAAATGTCACCAGCCGCCACTGTCTTTTATGATGCTTTGTGTTAGTGACGCCTCCTCATTTATCCAAATCCAGAGCCACATCAACAGGGGGAAATATGTACCTGGTCACCTATTTAGCCTAGCCCCAGCTCATTGTGGCAGATGAACTGTGAGGTGGAAATAGGCACAGACAGAAGCTTACAACAAAAGTGGTTTTCCTCTATTTGAATTGCTAAAGGATCCTCATTATCCCAAACTCCCACCCCATAAGTAGCAACCGGTACACATTGCATGGAATAAAAGTGTAACATAGGAGCATACGCATGACCGCCAGGAAGGGACAGCAAACTGAAAAGTGAACCAACCGTCCTAGATAGCTTGATTCTCCGCTATAAGATGTTGGGTCTCCAAGAACTAGTTGAGCTGAAAACCACCCCCAAATAAGAGAATATGTTAGTGTTGGGGAGGCGGTTTGTTCCTAACTTGATCATTGTTAATGGGATACTCTTGGGGCCATGACAAAAGATTTGGAAAAATTAGACAACAGGTTAAGTGTGTCCATAAATTCCACAAAAGAGTGGACCAATAAATGCAAAGCTCTGGACGTGTGTGCTAATAACACTGCATCGTCTGCATATAACAAAACTGGGCATGGTGTGCCTAGCACCGATGGACCATCTAATGTACATACTGTTAAATGGGTGCTGAGATTTTTTATGTACAGGATGAACAGCAAAGGAGACATGATGCACCCTGTCGCACCCCTCGCCCAATATGGTTTTCCATTGTAGGCTCTCCACTGTGTCCGAACCTCACTCTAGCCCGTGTATTTCTGTGCATGGATGCCAAAAGGTGTACAAGTGGCTCCTCCATCTCCCTCTCCAATAAAATTTGCCATAACCATGACCAATTTACTAAGTCAAATGCCATGGTGAGGTCCATGAACGCTAAATACATAGGGGTACGTTTTGCCACGGTATATTTTCCCAGAATTAAGTTATGGTTCAGGCACTGCTCCTGTGTTCCAATGTGTTTTCGAAAGCCGTATTGGCATGGTTCCAAAATCTTATTGTCTTCCACCCACTCGATAGTCTTATTACATTCTGAAGATTTTGGCTGGTATATTTATGACGGAAATTGGGTGATAGCAACTGGATGAAGATCGATCCCCCTTCTTGAATATTGGTACTATTGTGGATTATTGTTACTGACCCCACAATTGAAGCAATAAAGCTAAACAATTATGGGAACCTGCTGTTTGGGCAGTTTAAGAAAACATTGTTGTAAAAATTGTCAAAATACAACAGAGGATTCCCTTTATGAAACAGAGCCTTGAAGTTATTACCCATTGTGTCTAAGGCTTCGACGTTGCCTCCTAGTGAAAAATGTATCCAAGTGGATAAACCCCTTGAGGCACGACCCGAATGGGATGTAATTGCTGGTGTATAAAAACAGGAGTACCCGTTGAGCATTATGGGGCAAATGGCCCATGTGTCCTGTAGCAAAATTATTAGGGGGGGGGCAATGAATTCCGCTCCGCCGGCGGAGTTCGTGGAGGTTTGCCCTCTCCACGCAGAGTTCCAAAAAACTTGGCAGAGCCACGTACAGAGGAGTTTTTCCTCTGGCGTGACTTGCCAACGTTAGGTGAGCGAGTGAAAAATATCATACTCTAGACCACCTTCTGGCGATATTGCTGAACGCTGAAAGCTGCTGCTCGAATTGACAAAACTGCCGCTCAAATGGAATATCTACTCAAGCAGCGCCCTCTTATGCTGCGCATTGTGCCGTTCACACTGATTTTACAGAGCGGGACAAACTCCTGGCACTAAATTCAGCACATGCGCCGCGACTTACCACACTCCGCTGCCTGCGTAACTCATGGAGTGCGGAGGAGTTTTTTCGGCACTTCGCAGAGTTCCATGTAGCAGAACTCTGCCTAGGCCTAATAATTATATTGTAGCCATGTATCAAGGACAGCTAGTCTGGGAGAAGTATTTTAGATTGTAGACCTGTGATATTACAGCTCAATACTTTAATTGTGTGCATTTCATCTCTTCTCATTGGTCTCAAAGAATAAGCACACTGAGTGGCAGGCAAGATAATGGGGTCTTCTTGTGGGGCCTCTGGGTACATTTGTGGTATCACCAGAAGGGACTGTTGTTACATCTAAAGGGGTGGTAGCTTCTGAAACAGTGAGTCAATCACACGACCCAAGGTCGTTCAGGGGGTCAAACCTGTTTCCCAAAAGCAATAATGCCGGCGGGCCGGGCTGAGACAGCCACTACTGGTCCGTCTGCCTCGGTCGAGTATCCACGGTGTCCTGCACACAGTCTCTGGTCCATAAAAATACCCCAAATATGGCTGGTTTGGGTGGGCCCAGAGTTGTCATGAGACGTGCAACTGTAATAGAGTTGTTAAAGTTAACAATTGTATAGTCTGCCGACCACCTCTTGGTATCTGGGCCAAGCCATTCAACCCTCTTAGCCATGATGATTGAATTATAAATTTCCGTGCCAATGCTAGATTTTAACTTAAACCAGTGAACCACCTTGTTCCTTAGTTTATTTATTTTATTTATTTATAAAGTTTTATACAGCATGAACATGACCCTTGAGGGTATCAGAGAACATTACATGAAGGAGAGGTAGGGTATAATTGTGAAAACAAAACTAGTCACATATATGAGCGAAGAACAAAACATCGAGGATAGACAGAATAATAAGCTTGACGTCTAAGGTAGTCAGCAATGTAGTGATAAGACATCATAAATGAATAGCGGGCATGAATACCATCAATAAACACAAGGGGGCCGATTCCGATTCGGGCCGGAAATCTCTCCGACCGAGCCGGACCCGGAGAGATTTCCGACCGAATCGGACCCGTGCAGCCCGACCGAACGAGTACGATGCGCACGTATGCCATCGGACTCGATTCGGTCGGACTCCCATTGAAGTCAATGGGAGCCTGCCGTACAACGCGTACGCGGGCTCCCATTGACTCAATGGGTGCGAGGCGGACAATGGCGCCCCCTACAGCGTGTACGCGGCGAAGCGATTCGCGCCGTACACGCACAGGTAGAGGGGACCCATGGGTCCCCCTGTGTGCGACTCGCGCGGCTACGCGTACAGGGGTCCGACACGGACCCCCAAAGTACGGCTCCGACAGCTCTTTCGAGCCGGACTGCGCGGCTCGGTCGGACTGCTCGCGGCGCGCATCGTACTTACCCGGCCGGCGAACGTCTCCATTGCGCGGTGCGAGTCGAGTCCGAGCGAGTCGGTCGGTGCGGTTAGACCCGGGAACGAGTCGGTCGGAGCGGTCGGGACGCCCGGACGAGTTGGTCGACGATTTTGCATCGTACTCGCTCGCCCGGACGCGCGTACGAATCGGTCGGGAAATAGGGCTCCGAATCGGATCCGGTAAAGCCGAATCCGATTCGGAGCCCTACCGGCCGAGATCGGAGTCGGCCCCAAGGTGTTATCTTAAGGCAAAAACTTGTTCAACAGAAATGTTTTTACTTATATTTTTGAAGGAGGCGGTAGACGAGATTAGGCAAACATCCGGAGGCAGATAGTTCTAAATCTTCGGGGCGACACCTGAGAAGGCTCTGTAGCACTTTTCCTTTTTATGGAAACACTGTGGTTTCAGTAGCAGGGAGCTACCACTTCCAGAAGATCTGCAACCCCCCAATTTTTCTAGCTTTTGAGACAAATATCTGGGGGAATTGAAATGTAGGCCTTTATGAGTCATGCTCACAATCTTTAGTTGTATTCTTGCCTCATAAAGGATCCTGTTAAGGGATTTTAGAGTTTGGGAGATGTGATTATTTCTTATTGTTCCGGAGACAAGTCTGGACGCAGCGTTAAGGAAGGCCATTAGAGGAGCCAGCTTGTATCTAGGTAGGCCGCATAGTGTGGTACTTTTGTAGTCCAGCCTGGGCAACACAAGAGCTTGCACTGCATGCTTGAGGTTGTCCTGTGAGAGGAAGGGTTTAAGTTTCCGTTAAATGCTCATCTGTTAATTCGCTCCTTTGGTGACCGTACTGATGTGATCCCAAGGATCTAGCAGATTCTATAATGTGAGGGGAACAGTTGAGGGCTGTTAGGTGCTTCATCCAAAGGTCGACCTTGGGAATGTTATTCGGAGGAGTAATGAGTAGGAATTCCGTATTGGTAGCGTTGAGTTTGAGATGGTTGCCAGAGACCCAAAGTTGAGTGTTTTGTAGAGTAGAGTTGAGGGATACGATGTCTTCTGGGGAGGAGATTTTGGGATACAATTGAGTGTCATCTGCATACATGTAAGAATGTTAGCAGACTTCAAGGAGTCTGCTAGAGGTTCCAAGAATAGATTGAAGAGAAAAGTTGAGAGGGTGGGTCCCTGTGGAACACCAAGAGTGACCTCAGAGGGCTTAGAGAGGGATTGTTTCATCTTGACTCTTTGGGATCTGTTGTGGAGGAATGAAGTAAACCATTGCAGTATGTCCTCTGATAAGCCCATCCTCCGTTCAATTAGGTTCCGTAGATTGTCGTGTTTAACAGTGTCGAAGGCACAAGTAGTATCAGAAGACATGATTCATTTAAGACCAGCATTTTTATTATGTTAGCCACAATGTGTGTGAGTGCTGATTCAGTGCTGTGACCTTGACGGAAGCCAGATTGGTGTTGGTCAAGGAGTTGAAAGCTATGTATGTGGTTGCAGAGTTGGATCTGGACACATTTTTCCAGCAGCTTTGCAAGAGTGGGGATGTTGGATATAGGGCGGAAGTTGTTGAGATCTGAGCAATCTCCATTAGGTTTCTTTAAAATGGGGGTAACCTGTCCTACTTTTAGGCAGTCAGGGATAGTGATTGACTTAGCAAGGCATTTACAGTCTTAGACCATATGGGGAGAATAGCGGCTTTGATCTCTTTGAAGATCGTCCGATGTAGAGGGTCGATGAAGTGATTAGATGGGTTTAAGGATGAAAGAATGTTGTAAATGTCACTTTCATTGATTGGTGTGAAAGTGTGCCAGGAGGAGTTGTTTTTGGGGACCTGCCAGGGGTGGGGGGCACTCCATTCAGTGGTCTGGGAGGAGTGTGGAAAGATGTGCAAGGCAGCCAGAAGTAGTGCCCTCACTGATTCTAAGTTACTTTCAATGGTTTTATTTATCCCAAGAAGAAGGAAGCCAACTCCTCGCAATTTGAGAGAATGATGGACCCAATGCCAAGCGGGTTTGGTATGTTGTGTGATTGTGGCTTGACGATTTCAAAAAGTTTTTTGGGTCAATTTCTGGCTTGGTCAACCTGAGTTCTAAAGAAGTTGGTCTTCGCCTCTCTGATTATTCTATTGTATGTGTTCCTCATTGATCGTTAGCATTTTAGGAGTTCCAAGGAAGGCGGGGATCTCCAGGCTCTTCATGCTAATCTTAGATTGCATCTTTCAGAGTTCAAGTTGTCATTGAACCAAGGTTTAGAGACTTTGGTGGATATATTTTTTTGTTGAAGGGGGGCGATTGAGTCAAGGACATTTAAAATGGTGGTATTGTAGAAGTCTGTGAAGTCATGGACTTCAAACATGTCAATTTGAGGAGTCAAGGTGTTGTTATAGTGGGTAGATAAGTCGGGTTTATGTCTTGAAGAATGTTTTTCCATTGTTTTGTTTTCTTCCGTTGCGCTCTCTTCGGGGTCACAACCAAATTGATGAGGAAGGTGATACAGTAATGGTCTGTACAGCTGCAGGGGCAATGGACTCTAATGTGATGCTGTCCATCTTTGAAATGATAAGGTCCAGTGTCTCACACTTGTTGTGAGTCGGGCTGTCACAGATTTGGGTCAACTCATGGTCTGAAAGAAAGGATTTAAGGCTGTTCACTGCATGGTCATTCGGGTCATTCCAGTGGAGGGTAAAGTCCCCAAGGAAGATCTGGGTCACATGAGGGTTATCGATGGTTGTGATGACTTCCATGATTTGTTCAATTAAGGCAAATTGTCTCCAGGAGGGTGGTAGAAGGTGTGTAGTTTACAAGTGAGATTATTGTTGCTAGTGATATTGATGCAAAGATATTCACATGCAGGCTTGCATGGTAGTTTCTGACTGAAACACAGAGAGGCTGTTGTGGTAGATGCAGGCTATTCCCCCACCAGATTTCTTAGGTCTATCTAGTCAAAGGATCCCGTGGCTAGGGGGGATTAGTAGATCTACAATAAGAGGAGATGAGCTGTTTAACCAAGTTTCCATGAGGATAACCATATTGAACCTATGTTTGAGGATGAGGTCATAAATATTGGGTGCAAGTTTATTTGCCGATCTGCAGTTGAGGAGTATACACTTCAGTTGGCTATTGGTGTGCGGAGAGGCATCCTGAGATATGTTAATGCACTTGAGGTTGTCATTGTTTACAGCTCTGTGATTGTAGCTAGTTTCTCTGTAAGGGTTAGCCTGAATGGTTTGGATTTGATAGTGAGCGGCCTTTTTGGTATTTTGTTGTGTGGGAGTAAGATAGGAAGAGGTCATGGATATCACTGTCAGATAGACCATCATTCGATCTCCTAGGTCGAGAGGAGGTGTTGGGGAAGGGCATTGTTTTCAAGCTAAGATGAGAAGTGTGGAGGACATGGGAATCGGTCCGATTCATCACAGTACTATTGGGTCTATGAGTGAGCAGTAGCTCTTAGGTGATGGATGTAAATCTTTTCTAGATCTTCCTTGACATGGAGCAGGCTAAGAGAAATCTCATCAAAGCGCACCTCCCAAGAGGCATGGATACAGGTAGTTATGTGTTGAGGGGTGAGGCCCACTTGAGGGGAGCAGCCACATGAGAGGCCAAGCTGAGAGGAGATGTCGTTAATGGGGGCCTGGGGTACTTGTGAGTCAGGGAGGTCTTGTAGAGGGCCTGATTGAGTAAAAATGGGTGCTGGGGAGGGGGAGAAAGAGGGCCGATTATGGGCTGGGCTGGGGATCTGAGGGGCCTAAGGATAGTTAAGTTAGGGGATATAGTTTTGGCCAAGTAGTACTTCCAGGCATAGGGGGACGCTGTGGGAATACCTGGGGGAACCTTGCTGGAGAGCTCGGAGGAAGGGAGAGAGAGCAAATGTGAGGGAAAGGGTCCAGAGATGAAGGAATCTATGCTTGCCCTAATAGGGGCAGGGGGAGCCAGTGCATTGGGTAGGCAAGTCATGGATTGATTCTCTGGCCCAGCTAGAGATGAGGACTCTGGAGTGGATATGGTAGAAGCGAAGGTGGAGTAGCAATAACTGATGACTGGGAGTGGGCTGAGTGATGTTGGGATAGACATGGGTGTTAAAGGGGGTGCAAGAGCATCATCGGGGTGGCTAGGGTGACTTTGGAAGGGATGTGGGTTCTTATTGTTCACCACCTTCTTGAGGACAGGGAAGATCTCATCCACTATTGCCAGTTTGCCATTTGAGGATTGCATTAGAATGTTTCCGTTGTTGTATATAGATATAGTAACATCCGCCCTGCAGAAAGGTGAAGGAGAGGCAAACAGTCTAACACCATGAGTTGTTTTCCTGGTGTAGGTGATTCGAAGCATGGGATATATGACATTCCTCCATTGTGCTCTCCTTTTTGTGTAGAAGACGAGGTCATTGGGTAGTGTTCCCTTGCTAAAGCAGAAGTATAGGTCTGAGATAAGTGTTTCAAGGTGAGTTTTGAGTAACCAGTGTTTGAGTCTTTTTGATGCATTTTTAGAGATATTAGGGGGGTATTTAATAGTGAAGGCGTTGAGGCCCCTAGGTTCTAGTTTCCTGTCCATTGCTTAGTGAAAGAAAGTACCTCAGAGGGGTGACTAGGACCGAGAAGGGGGCTTCTGACCAATCTCCAAAATCATAGGGTGGAGAAGGGTATGACAATTGGAGAGATCAGATACTTATGATTATCAATTGACGGAAAGGAGGTTGTTAGAGAGTAAGGCACAATTCGGAATGGACGCACCCAATGAGGTGACAAGATCCACCATGAGGGATTCAAGAAATGTAGATAACTGGTTATAGTCCTATTTTAGTTTCCAATAAAGTCTTCTCTCAATTGCCATTCCAGGTGAGGGGTGCCATCTTCTGTAGGTGAAACTATTCAGTGGAGCAATGTTTCATAAAATGGTGGGTTGGTCCCTAAGGGCCCTATTGTTTGAAACTCAGGCATCGCCGCAGGAAACAGAGAGTGTCCTGGGTCTCCGCTCTCTAGGACCGCAGAGCTCCGAAAAAGAGAAAAGGTGCACCCCCAAACCGCAGTGACCCAAGTACCAGGCCAGCGCAGGGAGCCCATGGGAGGCCCCCGCTCGTCACATTGGCAGCCAGAGAGTCAGCCCGATATTCCAAGGATCGCTGCTTCCCAGGACAAACTGAGGTGACAGCCAACCCAGAACTCACAAGCTCCTCCTCCCCCAGCCCACGCTATGCAGGCAGATGCGGAGCAAGCTTGTGGGGGGATCGATCAACTGTCAGGGGTAGAGCAGCGCGTGCAGGTTTATTATGTGGCAGTACATTCCCAAGGACTATCACATACGGGGTTAACTCTGTGGGCAAGTTGATTACATTGCTTGCCCGGGGGACTAAAGGCTGTAACACTGTAGGGGGGTGTTTGACGCATGAAGCATCCAAATGCACAGGGGGTATTAGGTAGATTTGCTGGTGCACTCTGCGGCTGAGGTAAATTCACTTTAATAATACTATTAACACTGGTCATGGTGCTAGTAACTCCTGCCCCACCTATAAGATTTTTGTCCTTTTGCAGTATCGCTGAGTTATTCACCTGTGCCATTAATTGTGCCACACGTTCTTCAATCTGAACTAATCTCGAAAGGATGGAATCATATTTAGAGTTCACGCCACCATGTCTTCCCTGAAAGTGGGTTAACACTGGATAGTCAAACAAGAGCTCTGACTGTACCCCCACAGACACTAAACATCCCTTTCTCTTTGGGGCAACCATGCATCGCCTCTGCTTGCTACTGGGCCTGGCAATGGGGCTTGGCTGATTATTGGCCACCCTCTTGGGTGTCCTCCTTCAGTAACGGGGGAGAAACCCCCTGGGCCTCGTCATGAGCAGCGCTACCCATGTTCACAATAGGTGAAAATTCCATGGCTGAAAATAAGATGAGGTCCTGCGTTGGACTAAGTGCATGCGACTCATTCGAGGGAAGGTACTCCCTTGATAGGGAAAGCCTTCTTTCAGCCAACTCAATTTCTTTCTTTACTACAGAGACTGCCCAGGACAGAAACCCCTCAATACTGTTAACTTTTACGGTACTCTGGGGCGACTTATGTGTGGCAGCACCCGTCTTTCTCTTCTCCATGTTTTGGACAAAGTTGTGCCACTAAAATAGAGTAGGTTTCGACACACATTAAGGAGGGACCCCATGCTATACTATAGTGCAAAATACAGAATACAAGGTTCTTGTCGTCCAACCCAAGATGGACGGTAATAGATTTTACATGTGCTGAGCAGCTGAGCTTAACAAAAAAAGGGGGGCAAAAGCTGTTTCATACAGTTTAACCCCTTGTATGATGAGGATGTAACGGTTACGTCCTCGGCTGTGGTGCTGGTGTAATGAGGACGTAACCGTTACGCCTCTGCACACTAGCCAGAAATCAAGTACCTAGCAGTAAACAGCAGAGGGATTTCCTTTTTGGTTTTTCAGCCTCAGGAGATGGGAAAGAGCTTCCCCAACCTCTTGAGGAATTTTTATTTTCTCAATATAATGACAATAGCGTGCATGGCACGCTGACGTCATTACATTGAAAGTGAAACTGAAAGGATCTGCTCATTTCAGTTTCACTGCTTCAATGCTCACGGGGCTATCTCAGCCCCCTAGCACCTAGGCAGATGGGAGAGGTATCATTGGAAAGGGAGAATCTCCCCTTTCCTATGGTACTCTTCCCTAGTGGATCCCTGCTTGAGGATTGCCGCAGGAGTGCGATCCCAAAGCAGGGATCCACCACTAGACACCGGGGAGGGGGGAGCGCCCCCTTGGGCTAGGGCCTCTGTTCCCTCCAAATGTTTGAGGCATATTTTGTCTTTCTGTCCCTCTGGGGGACAGATGGGGGAAATAGCCCATGATATGCCCCCCCATGGGGGCAGAAAGCCCAATGGGAACCACGGATTTTTAAAATGTAAAGTTAGGGGTGGGGGTTGCCCTGAGTGTACATTGTAATGCCCCCACCCCATCCAGATATTGGCACAGTTGTTCTGCCCCCCTTGGGGATCAGATTGAGGCAATTACCCCCGATATGCCCCCACAGAGGGGAGGAAAGCCCACTAGGAACCAGGGATTACATTTCTATGTAAATTTAGGGGTTGGGGCTAACCAGAAGCGGCATGCTAATGCCCCAACCCCGAAAAAAATAGTCACAGTATTTCAGCCCACCCTAAAGGTCAGATGGGGCAATAGCACGTGATCTGCGCTCCGAGGGAGGCAGAAAGCCCACTAGGAACCAGGGATTTTTTAAATGTAAATTTAGGGGGTAGAGGGTGCCCTGAATGAGCATTGTAATGCTTCCACCTCACCCAAAAATAAACACAGTCTTTTTGCTCCCCTCCTTGGGTGAGTACAAAGCCCACTAGGAACCAGGTATTACATTTGTATGTAAATTTAGGGGTTGTGGCTGCCCAGAATGGGCATGCCAATGACCCCATGCCCCACAGACAATAGCCACACTCCCACTAAGCACCACACAGTATTTCTTTTTTAGCCAGAGTAGGGGTGGGGGCTTCCCAGACTGGTAATGCCAATGCCCCAACATCACTCAAAAACAAATGGACAGTCTTTTTGCCCACCTGGGGAATAGGGGGCAATAGCCCCTGATCTGGCCCCCGGGGGGGCAGAGAGCCCACTAGGAAGTCAGGAACTTTTTTTGTAGTTCAGGGCTGGGGTTGCCAGAATAAGGGTGCCAATGCTCCCAAACCTCCCCCCCAGAAATAGTCACAGTCTTTGGGGGCAATATCCCCCTGATCTTCCCCCGGGGGCAGAAAGCCCACTAGGCACCAGAGATATGTTTATAGGAAGATATCATTTTTATCTGGACACCAAGGGTAACGCTGGGTGGTAGGAAATTTGTGCCAGCGTGGTGACACCCAGACAGACATGTAAGGAACATTGGATTTCTTTACCTAAATTTGAGGTTTGCAAATTGCAGAGGGTTCTGGGTAGAAAAATGTTGGGGGATCCATGCCAGCCTCACCTCCCTGGACTCCCCTGGGCGTCTAGTTTTCAGAAATGTCTGGGTTTGGTAGGTCTCTCTAGATGGCCGCCTATCTCGAGACCAAAAACATAGGTGCCCCCCTTGCAAAACCAGATCTTTTTGTGATAGAATTTTGATGTCTAAACATACGTTTTCGGCCCTTCCCTGTTGCGGGTACTTTGCCCACCTACACAAGTGAGTTAGCATTATTCTTGGGAGACCTGAGGGAACTCTGGGTGGTAGGAAATTTGTGTAGGCCCTGTGATCCCACAACTTTCACACACAGAAATGTGAGGAAAATGTGATTTATTTGCTAAATTTTAGTTTTTCAGGGGATTCTGGGTAAGAAAACATTTGGGGATCCACGGAAGCCACACCTCCCTGGACTCCCCCGGGTGTCTAGTTTTCATAAATGTCTGGGTTTGTTAGGTTTCCCTAGATGGCAGTCGAGCCCGGGACTAGAAACGCAAGTGACTCCCTTGCAAAGCCAGGTCGTTTTGTGACAGATAATTTCCTGTTGCAGGCACTATACCTACCCACACAAGTGAGGTACCATTTTTATCAGGAGACTTGGGGGAATGCTGGGTGGTTGGAAGTTTGTGGCTCCCTGCAGATTATAGAAATTTCCATCACAGAAATATGAGGAAAATGTGTTTTTTTTTTTACAAAGTTTGAGGTTTGCAAGGGATTCTGGGTAACAGAACCTGGTGAGGGTCACACAAGTCAGCCCATCCCGGATTTCCCTGGGTGTCTGGCTTTCAAAATTTTACAGGTTGGCTAGATTTCCCTAGGTGCCAGCTGAGCTATGGCCCAAAATCCGCAGCTAGGCACATTGCAAAAAAAAGGGTTAATTTTCACTGGAAAAATGTTATGTGTCCACATTGCGTTTTGGGCTGTTTCCTGTCACAGACACTTGGCCTACCCACACAAGCGAGGTACCATTTTTATCTGGAGACTTGGGGGAATGCTGGGGTGGGTGGAAGTTTGGGGCCCTCTGCAGATTCCAGAACTTTCCATCACAGAAGTGTGAAGAAAATGTGGGTTTTTTACAAAGTTTGAGATTTGCAAGGGATTCTGGGTAACAGAACCTGGCGAGAGTCACACAAGTCACCCCATCCTGGATTTCCCTGGGTGTCTGGTTTTCAAAAATATACAGGTTTGCTAGCTTTCCCTAGGTGCTGGCTGAGCTAGGGCCCAAAATCCAAAGCTAGGCACATTGCAAAAAAAAGGTCAAATTTTCACTGGAAAAAAGTGATGTGTCCGCATTGCTTTTTGGGCACTAGGCTGATCCACACAAATGAGATACAATTTTTATCTGTAGACTTAGGGGAACACAGAATAGTAGAACACGTTTTATTACCATTTGTCTTTCAATGCATTTCTGCCTTCCAAATGTAAGACAGTGTGTAAAAAACAAGTCATTTTGAAAAATATCCTCTAATTCACATGCTAGTATGGGTATCCACAAATTCAGAGATGCACAAATAACCACTGCTTCTAAACTCCACATCTTGTTTCCATATCAGAGATACAAAGGTTCCCTTGATATCTATTTTTCACTCTTTATATTTAACCAAATGAATTGCTGTATGCCCAGTACACAATGAAAAACCATTGCAAGGTGTAGCTCAGTTATTGGCTCTGGATACCTCTTGTTCTTGGTGAACCTACAAGCCCTATAGATCGTCGCAATTAGGAAGGTCCTGCAGACATAACAGTATATTTTTAAAAAAAATCAATCATAGTTAGAAGAAGTTACAGGTGAAAATGTAGGCATAAATGGCTGTTTTTATCACCTCAATTTCAATATTTCTTTAATTCAACTGTTACTTTCTATAGACAATCTTTGAAGGATCTACACAAATGCCTCCTTTCTGAGTTCAGAATTTCATCTACGTTTCAGAAATGTCTAGGTTTCCAGGATCCTTTATTGGTTTTACAGCCATTTCTACCACTAAGATTGAAAGAACAAAAAACAGGAAAAATAGGCTATGTCCCAGTAAAATGCCAAAACGGTGTAGAAAATGTAGGTTTTCTGACAAAAGTCAGCCTGTTCCTGAAAGCTGAGAAGATGGTAATTTTAACACCATAAACCCTTCATTGATACCATTTGCAGGGAAAATAACAGACGCTTTCTTCTGCAGCAATTTTTTCCCATTTGTCCCCGAAAACCCAAAATGTAGCTATATTTTGGCTACTTTCTCTGTCCTCTCCAGGGAAATCCACAAACTCTGGGTACCTTTACATTCCGTAAGATATTTTTAAAAAAGGATGCAAATTTGGTGTAGATACCTTATGTGGACAAACATTTATGGGGGCCTAAGCGTGAACTACCCTAAATACCCCCAAAAAGGCGTGGCAAGGGGGGGCTGGCAGCAAAAGGGTTAATAAAACGTAGGCAGGGGGTATTTATCAAGGCAGGCCCCAAGGCATGTAATCGAAGAATCACCAACTTTATCTACCTACTCACAATATAAAAGAATAAACATACCCACAAGAGCCATGAGAAAAAAGCAAACTTGACACAGAATAATCCCTACTATCACAAAGACAAGTGCATAAAGTGAGTCAAACAGGCACTTAAATGTCCAGTGATGTTAATAATAAGACAACAAAATAAAGGAAAGCACTTATCCCTTGGTATATCAATGGAATGGGCAGGGGCTGCGGCAGAGTCCTCTTAGCTTTGCGTAATGGCAGGACAGATGGATCCCTGAGCAGAGTCAGGAGTGATTGCTGGAGGGCCGTAATGCCTAACCCGTTTAGTTCCTTGTGCTCCTGGCCAGACAAATATCCCAGGATAAAAACAAAGTGGGTAGCCCAGCACATCCCAGCCACTTCTGGTTGATGGCAGTGCAGGACGGGCTCGCCCATGGCCAAGGCTTCTCCCAGGCGCAGCCTGCATGCGGCCCGTGCTGCAGGATGAAGCACCATGCTTTATAGCGCTTCCAGGTCTGCATGCAGCCCGCACTGTGGGATGATGCATCGCGCTTTTTGTCGCTTTCAGGCCAGCAGTGAGGGTGCAGGTGTGAGCAATCACAGGGTCCGTCTCCTGGGGCCCTGTGCAGGATGGTTGCTGTAGTCCCCCACCTTTACACAGATGACAGCCTTCCTACGCTGAGGGACAAAGTACTGCACTTTATAACACTTTCAGTCGAGCAGTGAGGGTGCAGGTGTGAGCAATCACAGTGCCCGCCTCCTGGTGCCCCGTGCAGGGTGGTTGCTGTAGTTCCCCGCCTTTACCTGCCTAGTTAAAGTGATAGTGACTAAAAATACAGTTTTGAGAGTCAACATCCTTAAGGGACACCTACGGAGGGGATCAAACTGATCCCACATAAGAAAAGTCAAAACCAAATTAAGGTTTCACTGGGGCACAACAAATGAGGTTGGAGGATACATATTAGTCAATCCTTTCAGAAATGCATAACAGTGGGAAATTTAAAAAGGGATTGCTGATCCGGCAGACAGAGAAATGCTGACAATGTGGCAAAACATCCCTTGAGGGTGCCTATCTCACAACCCTACTGGACAAGGGAAAGTGCACATTGCAGGACCTGTGACAGATTGTCCTGTAGGGGGTCCACTTCCTTGTCTGCACACCATGCAATAAAGTTGCTCCATCTGCAAGAGTAAACAGATTTGGTGGTGGGGTGACAGGCTGACAAGCTGACATTCACCACCTCCAGTGGCAGCTAGAAGGAAATCAAATTTGCCTGGTCAATCTCCAAGCATGTAGGAGTAGGTCTCTGAGATTGGGGTGGAGAACCATTCGCTCCGACTTGGAGAGAAGGTCCAGCCTGAATTGTAGTCTTAGCAGGGAACATGTGAAGAAGCACAGAAGGTCCGAATACCACCCCCTCCTCGGTCAATCTCCAAGCATGCAGGAGGAAGTTTCTGAGATTGGGGTGGAGAACCATTCGCTCCGACTTGGGGAGAAGGTCCGGCCTGAATTGAAGTCTCAGCAGGGAACATGTGAAGAAGCACAGAAGGTCTGAATACCCCCCCCCCCTCCTTGGCTAATCCGGGGTGATGAGAAGGACTTGGGTCCGGTCTAGTCGGATCTTTCTCACAACCGAGGAATCAAGGGTATAGGGGAAACACCTAATGCATCTGAAAGTTCCACATAAACTGAAATGTATCTCCCAAGTCTCCCCGCAATGGATACTGGAGGATGCAGAACTGCAAAGGTGTCTTGGACTACCTCTGGTAGAAGATGCCACTCGTGGTCAGGAGGTTAACGCCGGCTTAGAATGTCGACATTCTGAGATCGTTCTTGGTAATTGGGGTGAGCCAGATTCCCTGACAGTGTGCCCTAGACTCTATTTCCCTGTGCTTGTTGACATACCACATTGCTGTGACATTGCCCATAAACATCTAGAAGAGACAATCTTAGAATGTAAGGAGGAAGGCCTTGAGCGTAGCTGCATCACCTGCAGTTCCAACAGGTTGATTTGAAGAACCTGTTCTTCCGGAGACCAGAGGACTCTGATTTTTAAATCCTCCAGGTGGGCTCCTCACCTGAAGTAGAAACATCCATCACTACCGTAGCCACGGTCGCAGGGGAAGTGAAGGCCATCCTGCAGGTCAGGTTCGCCTCATTCCCCCACCAAACCACTTCCGCTGCAGTGCTGGGGGAGATTACGAAGGAGTCTGAGAGGCCTCCCCCTCACTGTAGCCACTGCCTGCGGAGGCACCCCTGCAGGGGGAACATTTGCCAGCATGCGTGCATGACTAGGAGACTGCAGGAAGCGGGAATCTGCGGACATTAAGGACTTGTGCGCCTTGCCGGAAGGAACCATTTTCTGGATATCGGAAATCCGTGGAGGAGAGAAAGGTCAGAGCAGGGTGGTGACCCTATGAACTGGACTCACTGGGAGGGCAACAGGAGGGATTTTGGCTCTTTGATTGAAAAATTCAGGTTGACCAATGGGAATACTGTCAACTGCAGAGGGCGCAAGGTAGGGTGACCAGGCGTCCCGGATTTGCCCGGACGGTCCGGGTTTTTCACCAGCTGTCCGGGCAGATTTCAGGAAATTTAGCTCCTGTCCCGGTTTTTAGAGAGGGTCAGCTGAAAACGGCGGGAGGTGTTTTTTTATGTTGTACAAAGCAGGGATAGTGAGCAGTTGTTTCTAGAAAGCAAGTTAATTAACAGGGAAGCTTCTGGGTTTAAAAATTGCATTTTATGTATGGTCTGTAATTCCGTGCTGAGGAGCGCTGTCATTCTGTGCGCTCGCTTGAAGTAAAACTGTAGTCCTTCTTCTATTTTCATGAAATGTCCCGGTTTTTGGCTTTACAATTCTGGTCACCCTAGCGCAAGGCCACCTCTGGCGCTGCAGCTTTGAAGAGCCAATTGACCAGGTACAGGAAGACGAGAACACCTCACTTTCTGAGATAGGCCGCCACCAAGTGATCCTTTCTGGACGGCTCGGGGTGCTGATGTTAAGCCAAAGGGTAGTCCTGCAAATTGGCAGTGCGCAGCCACAGATCACAAGCAGTTCTGGTGCAATCGCTTCAGACGCTATTACTAGGGTAATAAAGTAGCAGATTCAGAAAATGGCATTGTGGGCAGCTGCCTAAAGTAAGGGGCAGCGGAAACTGAAGGGGTTTCTGCATTGTGACCGCATTGTCACAGCCCCCCAGCCATAGCCAGAGTATTCATTTTGTCGATCTCAGATGGATGAAAGGCTGAGTGGACCCGCCGGGAGCAGAACCTGCAACCATGCCGTCAAACACAGGCCCCTATAGTGGACGCATTGGTCCACTAAGTCACCAGACCCGGAATGCACGCAGGGTCATGCAGCCCGTCCTGCGAGCCCCCCTTCATCTGAGTACATACATCAGCGCAGTGTGAGGAAGGTCGCTGACAGGAATGTTAGCTGCATATTTCTGTGCAGTTAGTGCATCCAAGCTCTGACAGTGCAGGGAAGTGCACACACTGCTGTGCATCTGTTCTGGCTTTGATGGCACCAAAATTACATACTCAAGTGCACTTTGAGACGATTGACTTATAGTGCTATGAATCCTTTAGGCTGTATCAGTTCGTGTGGTGTTACAAGGACAAGCAACAGCCCAATATCAGCCGACAAAAAAATATGAACTGACACTGATGCTTTAATAGAACAGTGCAGTGTAAAGAAGTTGTGCTGTGTCAGTATTTAAACAGCACACATGCATACAAACTACTGCAATCATCACATTGAGTTGCTAAATCAAAAAAAAAAAAATCTAAAATGCTAACCTTTCAGTACTGGGTCACAGTGTCTAGTAGGATTTGGCAATGAAGGACCTCAAATGAGTTCTGTGCCTACTGCCAGTGTAGTGTCATTCCTTAGTGCAGTATCAGCTGCTGTATACATCAGCGGAGTGCAATCTGGAATGGTACTGTGATGCTCGGGTGCAATATCGTGCAACAGTGCTGTGTGATCTGGCAGTGCAGCGCCCTCCATCAGTTCTGCACTGGTGCAGTGTGATCTCGCAGCGCAGCGCACTCCATCAGTGCTGCACCGGTGCTGTGTGATCTGGCAACACAGTGGCCTCCATCAGTGCTGCACCGGTGCTGTGCCATCTGGCAGCGCAGCACCCTTCATCAGTGCTGCACATGTGCTGTGCCATCTGGCAGCACAGTGCCCTCTATCAGTGCTGCACTGGTGCAGTGTGATCTGGCAGCGCAGCGCCCTCCATCAGTGCTACACCGGTGCTGTGTGATCTGGCAGCGAACAGCCCTCCATCAGTGCTGCACCAGTGCTGTGTAATCTGGCAGTGCAGCGCCCACCATCAGTTCTGCACTGGTGCAGTGTGATCTGGCAGCGCAGCACCCACTGTCAGTGCTGCACCGGTGCTGTGTGATCTGGCAGCGCCCTCCATCAGTTCAGCACTGGTGCTGTGCAATCTGGCAGCGCAGCACCCTCCGTCAGTGCTGCACCGGTGCTGTGTGATCTGGCAATGCAGTGCCCTTCTTCAGTGCTGCACCGGTGCTGTGTGATCTGGCAGGGCAGCACCCTCCATCAGTGCTGCACTGGTGCTGTGTGATCTGGCAGCGCAGCGCCCTCCATCAGTGCTACACCAGTGTTGTGTAATCTGGCAGCGCAGCGCCCTCCATCAGTGCTGCACCTGTGCTGTGTGATCTGGCAGCGCAGCGCCCTCCATCAGTGCTGCACTGGTGCTGAGTGATCTGGCAGCACAGCACCCTCCGTCAGTACTGCACCAGTGCTGTGTTATATGGCAGCGCAGCGCCCTCGTCAGTGCTACACCAGTGTTGTGTGATCTGGCAGCGCAGCACCCTCCATCAGTGCTGCTTCAGTGCTGTGCGATCTGGCAGCGCAGCACCCTCCATCAGTGCTCTACCGGTGCTGTGTGATCTGGCAGCGCAGCGCCCTCCATCAGTTCTGCACTGGTGCTGTGTGATCTGGCAGTGCAGTGCCCTCTATCAGTACTGCACCGGGGCTGTGTGATCTGGCAGCGCAACGCAGCGCCCTCCATCAGTGCTGCACAGGTGCTGTGTGATCTAGCAGTGCAGCGCCCTCCATCAGTGCTGCACCGGTGCTGTGTGATCTGGCAGTGGAGTGCCCTCCATCAGTGCTGCACCAGCGCTGTGTGATCTGGCTGCGCAGCTGCGCAGCGACCTCCATCAGCGCAGTCTGATAGATCTGTGAAGCGTCATATAGAATTAAAATGCATGCATCATCGTAGGGTGACCCTAGACCACATAATCTTAGTACGATCAGTGCAAGGTGATCTAACAGACTACCCTGTGCCACTTCTGTATGTCTCAGAATTAAAAACAAGCATTGGCAAAGCGAGTAGATCTGACGTTGGCTACCACTACATCAGGTTACATATGAGTACATTATAGTTTGGGCTCCTGGTTTTCTTGTATTTAATTTTTTCACATTTCCCCTCTGTATTTATCCATATTTATTTTTCGCAAATTTTATCTGTTTTTACCCACATTTATTTTGGGGTTTGTGAATAAACTAAGCTGAAACTTGTATATTTCCACATTTATTTAACTAAACTCCTACGAGAATGGGAGACAAGTTTCAATGGTATGCACCCCCACAGATGATGGATCAATATGCTTATGTGAAAACATGCAAAATATGATATCTACCTTGAACATATAAACTGCTGTTTAAGCCTCATTACTAAAATGTCTTTCTTTTTTTAACCCTCTTACCTGTCAATCCGCACAGCTATTGGCATGGCAGTCATGAGTGACAGCATTTATAGTCACTAAAAAAAGAACCCAATTACCGTTTTTATCCACATCTAAAAATAAATACAGACAGGAAAATAAATGTTTTTCTCTGTGTATTTATCTGTAACAATCAGTAAAATTGAAAAAAGGGAGCCTTAATTGTAGTCCACCCAAACATGGAAGAACAAAGCAAAGAACAGTACATCATAGGAAAATACAACATAAGAGAACAGCGTATTAATGCACACCGCTGATTATTACAGCACAGCATACCACAAGATTTCACATTACTTTGGACCATATGACATCACATCTGATGGGGTGAACATGACCCCTTAGTGACAACTTTACATTTTAGACTGGAGCCCGGCCTGGGGTCAGAAGTGGCCAAAACCTACAGCTGAAATAACTTAACTGTGGAGCCAAGTAGGAAAAGCATCATATTACAGGCAGGACGCTCTTTCAATAAGCCAATAACTGCGCCAAGATTAATCATTGAAAGTGAGAACGTGACAACCTCCTGCTGCAGGTGACCAAAGTGACCCAACTGTTCCATTTTAACTGGATAATTTCTTGAGACCAGTCAAAGCTAGCATTAGTTACTGGACCGTCCTTGAATTGCCAGCTGGACCTCAAAGGCAGTAAGAGTATCACATGGTTTGATGAAGAGTGCTTTAAATTAAAAACCACTCAAGCATCAGCTTTATGCTCAAGAAACAACTCTGCATTGGGTGAATCGTGTGTTTCGTTGATGAGGAAGGAATGCAAGCGGTTGATTAAATTAAAAATATGGAACTTGCATGTTGAAGCCTGGGCCAAACTCATGGAGGCAATTCAAGGAAATAAAACAAAACTCTTTTGGAACTTGATTAGGTGGAGCTGTGAAGGCACCTCGAGAAATATTGGGCCCGATTCACAAAAGTAATCTGAGACAAAATCCTAACTTTAAAGTTATGATTTCTAACTTTAGTACTCCTAAATGCATTTTGTGAATACCGAAAGTCGTAAAGTTAAGATTTTGTCTCAGATTACTTTTGTGAATCGGGCCCAGTGAGTCCTACTGGAGTGACCATATTATTCAAGTATATAATCCCACGCGGTGTAGTCAGAGGAACGAAGAGGGGGCCTGGCCTTCGAACGTTGTCGAAGATTTAGCACTGATCGATACTGTATTGTTATGTCCCGTATAGAGGCCCTAATGTAGACCCGTTCATACATGCCCTAAAATGGACGTATTCATATTTGCCCTAATACGGTCATATTCGTACTTGCCCTATTATGGTTAAAGCCGCATATGCCCTATTACGGTCATAACTGTACATGTGCTATTATAGTCATGATTCCTTATATAGGCATGATCTTTCACCTACATTGGTCCTCGCTAGTACACAACGAGCTCTGAGGGCTGAACGTTATCTAGTCTGTGGTTTTGAATACAGCAGGGTTTTTCCCAAACACAGGCCCACACTGTACTCATCAATTATGCATGGCTCTCTAGGAATACACCACCTGCATAATATGTATGTACAAAGTTCACCCCTGACGTCTTCCTCAAGTCTAACAAGGGTCAATACAAACCATACGAAGCAACTAGAGTCTTCAGGGTATAAATACACCACATCTTACCCCGGTAAGACAGAGGGAACCGAGACTTCCATGCTGACACACTGACCAGAGACGTTGAGGCTCCTGCATGCAGTCGCTCCAGCTGACAGCGGTCTAAAACAGCCCTTGCGGGGTGTCCAACTCGAGACCAGGACGGGGTCCCACACTCTCTCTATTCAGGTATGGGGGTTTGACTAAATCCTAGAAGGATTCTTGGCTCTTAGGCTTTTAGACCTACACATATGCTAGGTACACTCAGGTACATCTAGTTAGGCATCGTAGGAGTACGCGCACTTTTCACAATGCTTTTTATACTCATGTATATATTCATGATTATTGCAATATGGTAGAACTGTTCTATCCATTCACTTTTATCGTACTGCTGATAATATATCTCTGCTATTGTCTGCTGGTTGCTGCAGCACATATATTTTACACTAGAATAACAACTGTTCAATAAATATATATTGAAACGCCCAGACTGTTTATTCTGTGTAACTCTCTGAGACAAACCGAATAAGTAAGCACGAGTGACTGAGCGAAAAGTAGCACATTGTTTCCACGATTCTGAGGAATTAGGGTTGTCATGATCTAAGGTTGCCAGAAACTAATCTCTCCCCGATAAGAGGAGATTCTAGTGGCACTGTGAGCTAGCTAATGCAAATCCGGCTAACATACGCGGTGGGGGTGCACAGAGCCAGTCAGTCACCAAGCCCACAGTTTATGTTATCCAAAAGCGTAGGTCCTGCATGGGTACTATAGGAACTACACGACATGGCGCCGCCAATGTTGGTTGGGCACTTATTTAACAGTATAATCTGAGTAGTTCAGTCGTGCTATTCTGAGAGAACCTACTCACAAAACCCCAGCGACGTCTGCAGTGGGTGGGTACAAACTCCGCCACAGCTGAGTAGTACGAGAATACTATTTATTGGCTGTTGGTTATTCAAGCTTGAAAGGACATAGTGTTCCTAAAATTGTGCCTAAAACCTTATCATAGTTTCTTTGAAACATTATTCTGTGTTCTATACACGATAACTACCGCGGTCTTAGATCCACTACAAATGCCACTGCCCCTGTCAGACGAAGAAGATCCTGAGGATGCAATACAGATTGCACCAAAATTCAGAAGGACAGTCACCATAAGACTATTAGAAAATGGCTTACAAGCCAAGGGTGGCATTGTAGCTTTCGTAATTGAGGCACATGAATCAAACAAAACAGAGGTATTCTATTCGCGGGTTACATTCCCAGCAGCAAATGCCATAACAAAGACATTATACTACTACATAGCAGGAGATGCACCACTGGAATATGCCCCGTTTGAGGACATAGAGTTTCCACTCACTTACCAGGAACATCATTACTGGTTTAATGGCGCCCTACCCCACATAAGAAGAAGAGTAAGATTAGGCCCGCTCGGAGGAAATGGGGCCACATGGCCAATACTAGCGGCTTACACACCGCATCCTGACATTGGAACAATGCCACAGCCAGAATTACGCATACAACACAGAGATTTAATTAAAATCTACAGAAACCTGACATAATTCGTCATGAGGACTTTAACAATCCAACCTGCACCAGGTGCAGCAAATAGTACTCCAGCTCAGGGTACAGGAAATAAAATTACTCCTCAAACATTACATGCAGTAATGAGCAAAATGCCCGCAAAAACGTGAATAAATACCATTCTGGATAGCTCCGAAAATAACTCAGCTTGAGGCAGTATTCCCGAATACTACCACCTATGAAAAACACAGAATTCTAACAATCTGCTTGCCCATGGGGATCACACCACAAGTAGAGGACTGCACCTCTTGGGGTTCAGTCTTTGCTGCCATATATACCAGAACACATGGTATCCCGTCATTAGCAGTAGTACCTGACGTATTGAGACAGATACAAAATGAGTACGGAGCAGAGCCTGCCCTTAACTTATGGATGAAGTTACTAAATAACTTTGACCAGGTATCAGCCATAATACTAGCTAACATTAAGGGGGAAGCAGCTTCAGTGGCGATCCGCCACGCCTAAGGGAGTTCGGTCCAATAGATCAACAACACGAACTACCCAAAATAATTGAAACTGCATATGCAGAACTAGCAGAGACAGTCTAGGTGGCAAAGCATTAAAACCACAACTGGTGGGCAGTCCTGAAAAGGACACTACAAAGCAGACACCTACTTCTTCTAAAAAGAAATGGGAAAATAAAAAACAACAAAAGTCTAAAGACAGCAGATCTCAATCCAGAGGTAGGTCTCCTCAACAGGAGCCCTCTGAAAGGAGGAATAACCTCAGGAATAGGGATAATATTAAAAACCTGACAGGTATCAGGATACTGATACACGTTCCTCTCGTTCCTTTCAGGGTTCATCAAAAAACTCCGAGAGGGAAGGACGGTCAGAACACAGACAAGAGGAGGGTACAAAGTCCAGAGACACGCAACACGCTGCGGACTACGCACCTAAAAAAGAAGATAAACAAAAATCAAAACCTCAGTTCAAAAAGAAGGAAGCAGGTCTCAAGATCAGACATGCCCAGAATTCTGAGGACACAGCTTCTGAATGGGGAATGGGCTCTGACGATGCTAGACAGCGCGGCAGAAGTAACAATAGCTCACCAGAACCTGAAGGAATTTCTGGTGGCAGCGGAGTTGAGTGAGTATATCACGGTGGAAACACCTGATACTCGGGTAAGTGTCCCACATAAGTTACATGAGATAACACTCCGGATGGAGGGGGACAAGCCCAGAAAAGTTAAGGGTCTATTTTGGAAAAATCTGTCATCTGGTTATGACATTCTATTAGCAGAAGAAGACTGGCCGCCAGCATTCGTCATGGAGTGCCCTAGGGGAGAAACTGTAATTTTTCCAGCATTTTCCGACCTCGTTCCCATTCACCAAAAATATGCATATGCGCAGGAGTGGGCGATTGCCCTTGCTCCAGCCTTGTACAACAATCATGTTGGTTGGGATGAGGATTCAACCCACCACGTGATCCCGTTAAAAGTTTCCCCAAATGCTCAAAGGCAATATCCAATAAAGCAGGAAGCTAAAAAACAAGTCAGGGAGATCCTAGATCAACTTGAATACCAGGGGGTGATAGAAAATTGCACTTCACCTATGAACAATCCTTTGTTTCCCGTAGCAAAACCTGACAACACATATCGTCTAGTTTTAGATTACAGACATGTAAACACTTGCACAAAGGCATTTGCAGTTCAAAATGCACACAGTGCCGCATTAATGAATAACATTGTACGACAAAAATACAAAACAACACTTGATATCTCGAATGGATTTTTCTGCCAAAATATAGCGCCTGAAAGCAGGTACTTGACCGCATTCAGTACGTAAGGGTCCCAACGGCAATTTTGTCGACGCCCCCAAGGGTATAAGAACAGCCCAGGGGTATTTTCAGCACGAGTAACAGAGTTACTACAAAATTTGGATGAAGAAGCATTGTCCTATGTAGATGATATTTATCTGACGGACGATGACTTACCAAGGCACTTGACCAGGGTGAGCACCATTATTATGGGATTCGCCCCTGAGGGCTATAAATTTAATTTCTAAAAATCAAAAATTGCCCACCTCAATGTCCTATTTTTAGGGTGTGAGCTCTCAAGTGAAGGAAAAAGCCTAGCAGCAAACTTTTTAGAAAAATGTGCACTGCTTCAACCTCCAAAATCATTAAAGAATTTACAATCAATTCTGGGATTCCTAAATTTTGGTTGAACATACATTTTGGATTTCGCAGAAAGAGTAAAACCTTTCTACGACTTAATAAAACCTGTTTTTTCAATCAGACAATGGACACAAGAACATACAAATATCTCAAGTTCCCTACAGGAAGACATGATTGCTTCTAAACATTTACAGACACGCGTAAATGTACGCAACTTAGTGATCTGAGTAATAGCGGGTAAATGCGGGTACACTTATTTAACTTTCAATGAAGGCGAAACGGTACCAATCGCATACAAATCACACCTGTACACAAACGCAGAGATGCGTTTCACTTCAACAGAAAAAATCCTGACAGCAGTGCAGACCGCTGTAGCAAGAGAAAGAGCTCTGGCTCAGGGTAAATGCATAATTGTCATGACCCCAGTACCAGCCTTAGAGGCTGTTACAAAAGCTAGCGTTCCAAATGCGAAAGCCTTACATCCCAGATGGATACAATGGGCTAATTCTCTTACTGCAACGGATGTTGAATACAGATTTGATCCAAGTTTAAAAACACAAGCATTTCTGTAATACGAACAAGAATATCCTCTACCAAATGAGATTTTGCCTCTAGATCAGTATGAATATATTATTTACACTGACGGATCTGCTCAACTGGCCATAGGGAGTAAGCAAGCTTACAGCGCAGCATGTGCGATTGTTAAAGGTCGCATGCGCAATGGAAAGTTCCATCCAAGTTGCACTAAAACGCAATCTCTAGGAGACAGCACGGCTCAGTTGGCAGAATTAAAAGCACTGGCACTGGTAAATACAGAACACAAATTCCCCACACTAATTGTGTGTGATTCCTTTTACTGTGCACAGTCGTACAATGAATATTTACATCATTGGGAACAAAACGGGTTCAAAGACCCAAAAGGTGGCACAATTAAGCATAAAATGCTATGGGAACAGGTAGTGGAGTTGAGAAACGAACTACAAAGAGCTCACGTGATACATACACTGAGTCATCAGCGTGATGGCGTTCACGTTGAAGGGAATTCATTGGCTGATGAAGCCGCAAAGGGGGCTGTACGCACAGCCGCCGTAGCTGCAGTCACTCGTTCAAAAACGAGAATAGATGGCGAGATTTTGGTAGCTGTCAATGCTTCACGCAAAGGCAGCACAGCAGTACCAAAGAAATTTCCACTCAAGTACTCCTACAAGTTAGATGCACAAAACATTCCATATGCTCAGATTCCTGGAGTGGGGGATAGAGTAATACCAAATATGGATCGTAGGCAAGGCTTAATTTTAGCAGCACATGAGAGTTTGGGATCTGCGCATACAGGCGTTACAGTGACTATTTCTTTACTGAAACATCGCTACTGGTGGCCAGGGTTAACAAAGCAGACCAAAGACTATGTCTTAAAGTGCGACACCTGCCAGCAGATGAAGTGCTCCACCGTAACACACCCAGCGCAGACACCATTACTAAAATCAGACAAACCTCTCCCATGTGTATATTTGGACCACTGCAGACCCCTACAATCGGATGGGGCCAAGAAATATATCATGGTTGCAGTGGATTCCTGCTCTAGATTCATATGGGTTTGGCCTCAGCGCTGTGCTGACGCTCGAACTGTTATAAAATATTTGCAAGTCTTTATCGGCACATACGCAGTTGGCACGTTACATTCTGACCGTGGCCCGGCATTTAGCTCTCGGGCTTACAAAGAGGCCATGGAAGGAATGGGCGTAGCATTGCGGTACTCCTCTCCGTACCATCCTGAGGGAAATTCTGTTGTGGAGAGGAAAAACCGGGACTTAAAGCAATCTTTAACAGCTAGGGTATTAGGCAAAGGCGGTAGATGGGTCGATCACCTTTATGGGGTCCAATGAGCAATAAACAATCAGCCAAGAAGCTCTCTAGGTGGCGTCACTCCTTACGAGGTCCTATTTGGGACAAGAATGTGGGTACCTGATCTTGATTGTGAAGGCACAGTGGCGGATGAAAAACCATTTGATATCCATGATCGTTTGGCTGTTTTACAGGATCTAAATGAATCCAGGACACAACAAAGCAACGTCCACTTAAAACAGACCGCCACTGAGGAAGTCAAGGCAGTAAGGGCAAGACCTGTCTGGATCCCAAAAGTCAAGGATCTGGTCAGAGAGAAGATTGCAGACAAGAAAGAATTTCGGCCATCCTACAGAAAGCCTGTACCGGTCCTAGCAATCCAAGGCACAAGAACTGTACTTCTGCCGCCTCTTGCCGGGAAAAACGAGAAAAGATTTGTCTCAATTGACTTAATCAAACCACACTATGTGGCCGATACTAAACAGTAGGCCTCGTGGACTCCACAGTAGCAGACGCCCTCCTCTCGCTACAATTCAAGAAGTTCAAACAGAAAGACTCATCACGTTTGAAGAGCCACCTGTACGGAATGAAGGACTAAGCAACAATGCTATGGAACTCGTTCCACTTCAACAAAATGAAAATCAACTTAATAACGAAGTTGCAATAAGACCCGATGCAATTCCAACAATTGATCGAACGGCTTCTGGCTATTTCATGAACTTTGATACGTTTTCACTGGATCCAAGCGAGCCGGAAACGACGCCAGCCAAAAATCACACAAACAGAAACTCATTGACTTTTTGAACTTTTTTAGAAAGACTTACCTGGTGTCACCTTGGATAGAACTATGGTATATCACTGGGATTCTATTTTTTCTTTTCTGGCTAGGTTTAATTATAACTTTTAGTATGCTTATTAATGGACGATACCTCCAGCAGAGCTCTACAGCCCAAAGAGTCAATTTGATTTTAAAACCACACCGGTCTTCACATCGTGAACCAAGAGACTTGTCTTCAGTGAACATCACAGCAGTTCCTATACCGGACGGTATAGTATGGGACAAGATTGATTTTGATATATTCGGTCCGACTGAACTTTTAAAGCTTAAACATGTATTTAAAATTTCTTTAAGTGATATCATTACCTCCAGTACATTTTCTGATGATTGGGACACTGAAACTGTAAATGCTATGATGTCTGATTTAGAAAAAAATTGCCGCATTTCCGAACAATGAAATGTTAGAAGGTACTTCAGACTATGATACATTGTACTGTTACCAACATTATGGTCATCAGTAGTGGCCTGCTGCACTGGGCACTCCTCCCCAATCGAAAAGCGCAGTTAAGAATCTGGGGGTCCTGATGGACAACTCCCTCTCTTTCGAGCTTCACGCCCAAAAAGTGGCAGGTACATGCTTTGGCCACCTACGTGGCCTGAAACCCATCCTGGGGTTTTTTGATGCTTCCACCCGACAAGTGATTATTCAATCAGTGGTTCTGTCACGTCTCGACTACTGCAACGGACTGCTACTTGGCGTAAATAAAACTGTCACGAAGAGACTTCAAAGGGCACAGAATGCGGCTGCCCGCATTCTTTTTGCCCTCCCTAAGCACTGTCATACCTCCCATCTCCTGTACCATTTACACTGGCTGCCTATCGAACAGAGAATTCAATTCAAAACTCTCTGCACCATCCATAAGATCTTACACGGCCAGGGCCCCCAGATACTGCAGGGGCTCTGTACACTATATGTCCCAGCGCGAGCACTGTGCTCCGCAGACCTGCATCTGGCCTGCACTCCCAGAGTGCGCAGGAGCAGAGCTGGGGGGAGCTCTTTTAGGTCCTTGGCCCGGCCCTATGGAATTCTATTCCACTCACGGCGCGCAGCACACAAGATCACTGGGCATTTAGAAAACAGATCAAAACCTGGCTGTTTTCATCCATCTAGCGCACGTGGTGTGTGCATGCTGCGCTCATGATCCCTGGGCTTTTAGAAACAGACTATACCTGGCTGTCTTTCCATCTGGCTAGCATCACTTTACCTGGTCACCCGTCCGCTAGCGCTGGGACGCCCCGATGTTGGGGCAGCCATGCGCTATACAAGTACATTTAACATAACATAACATAACATAACATTTCTTGCACAAATCTATAACACCTAGAAATGTATTTGAATACCACCAGTGGGAACACTGCCCAACACCTCCAAAAGGTAGTTCGCAAACCTTTGCACAGAAATTCACATACTTTTCAGGGTTTAATACATCAGACCCAAAGTCATTTTATTACAAAGTGGCAAAAACATCAGCACAGAAAATTATGTTAACTAACACCAAACAGATTTACTCTGCTTCCTTTATGGCCCAGTTGTCTACACAGGGTTTCGACCTATGGAAGGACACTATAGATTTAAAATAAATCTGGGGTTCGAGGGACTGGCAAGTCCTGGGAACAAAAGCCCTTTTTAGAGCATGCCTCATTCCACAGCAGATGATATTTCTAAATGACACTGTGCAACAGACATCCTGTCTTGGACTAGCCAAGAACAAGGAAATAAACTCTCCCGGGTTTCCTACACCATCACAGATGGGTGGGGTGCAACTACACAAGGGGTAGGATTAGATGACATTCTCCAGTACAACAGATCAGATCCTGATTGGACGAAATGGCTGATTTGGCCCATTGACACAAACACCTGTCAACAGAGATTTATGAATACAACCGAAGGGTTTAGTATCCTTAGGCCAGATACACGCTATGTACAGAGACAACACCAAGGGGTAGTGACATCGTATAGTGTTGGGAAGTTGTGCCTTGATTGGCTAGAGACCTCAACACTCATAGAAGTAAAACACCATTTGACCTTACTCACACCTGATGTAGACCTTAGGGATTTCTTGCTAGGCCCAAGGAAAACATGTCAGAAACATTTCATATATGCTGGCATTTATGCCTATTATATTGAAAACTGGAAAATATCCCAACAGGAGGCCGCAGAAAGAATACGGGAAATAGACTGTATTAACTTAGAGAAGGCATTAGCTGTAGTGGATAATGGGTTAACAACTTTGACCTCTAGGATTTACTCCTTAGGCAACATTGTGTCTTCGGCAATCGACATATTAGAACAAGATCTGGCCTTGTTACAACACGGGCAATCTTAGCTACGTTCTATTATGATGCTAAGCTGGACGCTACAATCTTTTGCGTGCAGGCTATGTGCCCTGGCGTTTTATAAACACCACGTCTCTGTTTTCAGAATACAATCTGACTGATAAACAGACAGAAATGGCACAAAGGGGAGCCAAATATACAATGCTGCTTATTGAGAAACTGGAAAGGTTACCATTCACTGTAGCCGAATCACCATCAACTGAATGGCTAATTCATAGCCAAATCACTCTGCCGGTCACTACGTTTCAGTTTCAATATATCCTTGAGCAAAGGCAGGCAGGCAAATATGAAAAGATGGGTAAGGGTTACATTAAGGAAACTTGGGAGTTACCATATAGATACCGATGCCGAAATGGGGATCAAAAAGTGTATCTGAGTGGTACAAACTGCAAGAACGCTTTAAGCGGTTCTCTCATGTGTCAGGATATTTCTCTACACGGAGCCTGTAGCGGTTCAGTAGCAAACCTATTGTGTCGCATGACTGGGACCCCAGCAGCCATGATCACACCGGTTTTCCAGCTGCTCTCGAATGGGAGTTACTTGTTGATGCTAAATGATCAGGGTTGCTGTGGGATGCTTCCGGGCGTCGCCTAGCTGGTCACCGCTAACTCCAGGGTTACTTGCTGTATGCAAGTATTGTTTCCGCCACTGAACACAGTCAGGGAGGCGCCGCTATGGCCTTCACTGAATGTTTCTTTCATACAATTTGATACTCTGAGCAGACTGCAAGCCATGCTTTTACAGCAAACCGTGCCCTTAACCTCCGCTCGAGAAACCTTTGAACTTCAAGTTGCAAGGACCTCGACTGAGATACAGGCACTTATAGGTACAAACTGCCCCTTTCATTTCGTAGAAATGGTGGGACGTATCTTCAATATGTCTGATACGAGCGGTATTGTACACCTATTTAAGACCATAGGGTCAGTACTGTTAAGCACCTTTCAGACAGTCCTCGGAGTAATCCCGTAATGGGAAGCGTATTTGGAGGACTCCCGGTTATCCTATTACTGATTACAGGGGTCCTATTTATAATACTACTGCTACGCAATGGATGGCCCGATTCCCGAGGGAATGGCAAACATGCTCCTGGAGCGGAAATACCGTGAACGCATGGTACAACTTCTGGGCATTTCTTGCCTGCGAGAACTCAATGCCTCCTGGTTTCTATCCTTTCGACCAGTCTGGGTAGACTGCATTTTACCTGTTCTTCGATGCCTGCTTTGCGGAGAAGAATGCACGTTGGATCTTTGTCTAACATTTCCATCAGATGCGCCTCCGGACACGGATGCAATGCTGGACCCCCTAAAGGCCCATGCTCTGCGTTGTCCCCAGCGTCTTCCGATTCTGATGAATGCATTCCTTGAGAATCCACAAGTGCCGTTTGCTCCAGCTGGGTTAGGTCACTCCTCCACAGGCACGCAGGTAACAACTGCCGCACAAGCTGCTGCAGCATCGACTGTTGGCAGTGCTACATTCCATCTATGTGCGATTGACGTTCTCTGTGAGGTGTTGGATTTGTCGTCTGCAGTAGCTCACACAGATAATGTTGTGCTTCCCAGCCAGGACACTTAATCTCGAATTGGCTCATCGCATCCTGGGAAAGAATTCGGCTTCTACACTTTATTTCATAATAAACGAGCAAATTTGGAACATTTCCTAAATTGACACTTTCGCTTGAGAAAAGCATGGCCTTCTTCCGCTTTGAATGAAGCAACTTATATAGAGAAACAAAATAGACATTTCTTTTTTTAGTGGCAATTGGAAATAGCTGAATTGTAACATTTTTGAACTTTTTTAACAATTTTAAAACCGTGTTTTTACTTGCTTTTAAAATGTTTTTAAATTGTCCAGATTTTAAGTATGGTCATTGTCATCCTGTTCGGAAGAGGAGTGGGTGTTATGTCCCGTATAGAGGCCCTAATGTAGACCCGTTCATACATGCCCTAAAATGGACGTATTCGTATTTGCCCTAATACGGTCATATTCGTACTTGCCCTATTATGGTCAAAGCCGCATATGCCCTATTACGGTCATAACTGTACATGTCCTATTATCGTCATGATTCCTTATATAGGCATGATCTTTCACCTACATTGGTCCTCGCTAGTACACAACGAGCTCTGAGGGCTGAACGTTATCTAGTCTGTGGTTTTGAATACAGCAGGGTTTTTCCCAAACACAGGCCCACACTGTACTCATCAATTATGCATGGCTCTCTAGGAATACACCACCTGCATAATATGTATGTACAAAGTTCACCCCTGACGTCTTCCTCAAGTCTAACAAGGGTCAATACAAACCATACGAAGCAACTAGAGTCTTCAGGGTATAAATACACCACATCTTACCCCGGTAAGACAGAGGGAACCGAGACTTCCATGCTGACACACTGACCAGAGACGCTGAGGCTCCTGCATGCAGTCGCTCCAGCTGACAGCGGTCTAACACAGCCCTTGCGGGGTGTCCAACTCGAGACCAGGACGGGGTCCCACACTCTCTCTATTCAGGGATGGGGTTCCACTAAATCCTAGAAGGATTCTTGGCTCTTAGGCTTTTAGACCTATACATATGCTAGGTACATACAGGTACATCTAGGTAGGCATCGTAGGAGTACGCACACTTTTCACAATGCTTTTTATACTCATGTATGTATTCATGATTATTGCAATATGGTAGAACTGTTTTATCCATTCACTTTTATCGTACTGCGATAATATATCTCTGCTATTGTCTGCTAGTTACTGCAGCACATATATTTTACACTAGAATAACAACTGTTCAATAAATACTTATTGAAACACCCAGACTGTTTATTCTGTGTAACTCTCTGAGACAAACCGAATAAGTAAGCACGAGTGACTGAGCGAAAAGTAGTACATTGTTTCCACGATTCTGAGGAATTAGGGTTGTCATGATCTAAGGTTGCGAGAAACTAATCTCTCCCCGATATGAGGAGATTCTAGTGGCACTATGAGCTAGCTAATGCAAATCGGCTAACATACACGGTGGGGATGCACAGAGCCAGTCAGTCACCAAGCCCACAGTTTATGTTATCCAAACGCGCAGGTCCTGCATGGGTACTATAGGAACTACACGACAGTATTGCTACCTGTGGTTGCTTCTGGAATCAAAACTCTAGAATTAGTGGAAAGCAAAGCCTGAACTGTCAGTTTGAGCCAAAAATGCCTGAACGCGCCTGGCCCTGATATAATTCCATCTGATACCTATCGCAACAATATATTCATAAGCTTTCAATTCTCACTGCTGCTTACTTTGCAATCTGGGAATATGGGGAGGTCCCAGCTTCTTGGAGAGCTGCAGTTATTGTTACCCTGTATAAAAAAAGATCCCCAAAATGTTCCAGGGAACCGCCCAATCTCTCTCCTGGACACTGCAGGAAAAATCCACATCAAATTACTCCTAACTCGGTTAGAGATTTGGGTCAAGGGCCAAAAGATGTCTGCATTCCAAGCTGGCTGTTCAAGTAGCGAGGGACAGTCCACCAGCAGCCGGATTGTACTCCATTTGTCTGAAGTGCACCTTTATGAAACAATTGTCTCTTTTCTTAATATTCATCGTCCTTAGAACAGTCTTTGCTTCTGAGGACAGGCCTGCCCCTGGCACGCCCTGGAGGAACAGGGTGTCAACAACCAGCTCCCGCGTGCCATGAAGCTGCTTCACCCGAGCAGTACAGAAGAGGGTGAGATTTGGCCTCAAGGGAGAGTGTACACCAGGCAAGGGTTTAGAACCGGGTGTCAGGCAAGGGTGTGTGCTCGCACCTCTATTATTCAATGTATTCATCAATGATGTGGGCTGTCAACTGCTAGCTTTAAACATGGATGTCCCCACGATTGGGGGGGAATTAAAAAAAACAATCTTGCAGTTCACCGACGTCGAAGTTTTATTGGCCTGCACAGAACTCTCCATGCACAAACTCTCCATGCACAAACTCCTTAAAGGTTTTTAATTATATTATTCCAAGAAGAAACTCAAAATAAATATTTTAAAAAACAAATATAGGCAGGTCAACTCACGGTGCAGCTTGAAAGATTTCTTCAGAGGATACAACCAGCCATTAGAACAGGTTGGTTCCTACGGTTACTTAGGAATAAGGTTTGACGCTAATTTAACCAGGGGCAAAGAACAGAAAAAGAGTGAAATAAGCATTGTCCTCTGTTTCAGCAGTAGTGTCAGGCGAAGATTAATCAAGCCAGCACTACCAGGGCCGGACTGGCTACCGGGCGTTTTGCTGTGCTGCCAAGCTGGGGGCTGATTTCACTGCGGTGGGGGCTGCGGTGGGGGCTGATTTTGTTGATGGGGACCTGCGTGTGCTTTTCAATAAACATTGCAAAACGAATGGTTTTCAGCACACGCAGGTCCCCATCAACGAAATCAGCCCCCAGCTTGGCAGCACACCAAAACGCCCGGTAGCCAGTCCGGCCCTGAGCACTACGAGTGCACTAAGCCTACGCGTATACTGTGGGCCTGCACGGAGCTGAGATTTGGGGGTCCAGCAAGGCAGCACCCTCCAGAAAATCTAAAAACTAATTTTACGGCGTTTTTTACAACTTGGCGCAGGGACCCCAATGGCAGCTCTTAAATACGAGCTGGGCATGAATAACATTGAAGCTATTGCAGCTCTAAAACCACTCTTGTTTTGGCACAGAATCTGGTCTAAACCGAACTTATCAACCTTCCTCAAACCAATCTATGAACTTTGAGAAAGCAGCTAATCTTACAAGTTACCATGGCTCAAACATATTGTAAACACTCTTAACAACATTGGATGCTATGAATATTCGACACAGTCTCACACCGCACCGTAGTACGTAGACTCCATGATGCAGGATTCCGGAACAAAGCCCTCAACTGGATCCTCTCATTCCTCTCCGGCAGAACGCAACGGTCAGACTCCCTCCTTTCCTCTCGGAACACACACCGACCACCTGCGGAGTCCTCCAAGGATCCTCCATCAGCCCCACCCTGTTCAACGTCTACATGGCCCCACTCCCAACCATCATCAAATCACATGGACTCAACATCGTATCGTACGCAGACGACACTCAACTCATCCTCTCCCTGACCAATGAACCGGACACCTCAAAACACACTTTCAAGAAGGAATGGAAGCTGTTGCCGGGTGGATGAAGAACAGCTGCCTACAACTGAACACAGACAAAACCGAAGGCCATAGGCCAACATCCCAAAGCCTGGAACGAAACCTGGTGGCCCCCCGCCCTCAGGAACCCACCCCCACCGACAGACCACGCAATCTCGGAATCATCCTGGACTCCGAACCCAAAATGGACCGCCAGATCAATGCCGTCACCTCTTCCTGTTTTCACACCCTCCGCCTCCTACGAAAAACTTTCAACTGGATTCCCCTCGAGCACAGGAAAACCTTCACCCTTGCCTTCATCAGCATCAGACTGGACTACGGCAACGCACCCTACGCCGGGATCAACAAAAACCTCACCTGCAAACTCCAGAACATCCAGAATGCCGCCTCCAGACTAGTCCTTAACCTACATCGCCACTGCAACATCACCCAACACCTGTGAGCCCTTCATTGGCTCCCGGTTGAGAAGAGAATCACTTTCCAGCTTCTCACCCACGTCCACAAAGCGCTCCACAACACCGGCCCGCCTACATGAACCACCGCCTCTCGTTCCACGCACCCCAAAGACCCCTCTGCTCAGCCCAGCTTTCCCTCGCGACGGTGCCGCGCTTCAAGAAGGCCAGAACTCCTTCTTCCTCCTCGCAGCCAGGGCATGATACACCCTCCCTCTCCACCTCCGCCAGACACCAACTCTCTCCAAGTTCCTGAAGGACCTCAAGACTTGGCTCTTCACCGGATCACCATGAGCGTCCGGCAACTACACGAACTCTTGTGGGCCCTGGAAGACCTGGCGGGCCCTGGAAGACCTCAGGACCTACCCTGCCTCTCAACAGTACTCCGTAAGCACCAATGAGCTGTGCGCACCCCACCCCACCCCCTCCCCCCCGCCCCCAGTGCCTTGAGACCCTCCTGGGTGAGTAGTTGTGCTGAAGAAACCTTTGATTGATTGATTAATTGATGTTAACCTTCTATTTACATTTATTTTTATTGTATTTATGCCTTAGAACGAGGATTTTATCATTGCATACTGCACATTGTATGCCTTATGTCTACAAATGAACACAATTAATTAAACTAAACTAAACAAGGCACTAAACAAGGCACAGCATAGTACACAACCTGGTATTACATCACAGTATCAAAAGACTGGCCGTACCATCCCCTTTCTGCCCACCCGTACTGCCCTTTACATATTGAAATTAGTTTGTTAACAGTAATTAAGATTCATAAGTATTTATTAAGTGATTACTTGTTTTCCAGACATTACTAATGCTTAGAATTGATTGTTTTTAACTGTTTTAAATATGTAGAGTTGCAATCAGCTTCTTCTTTTACATGATTTGTTTTGCAGCGGTGTTAACTAACCATGCAATAAATAAATTACCTTATCTGTATCACAGTATCAAAGAGTGTATCCCTGTGGCATCGCAGTACAGCACGTTGTAGGAAGTATAGTGACACAATGTGACAAACCACTGATGATGACTTAGAAGCACTTCAAAGCACACAGCAGCAGAGTACTTCACATTAAAGCACACCAGAGAAAATAAATGTTGTATCACAGCCAAGCACATCACAACGAGCCACTGCGTGTGAGAGCAAAACATCCAAAACTACATCATAGCACAGCATATTAGAGCCCTCAACATAACAACATAGCATATTGCATCAAAGTATGCAGATAACATTGAAATACATTCAAAGACAGCACTGCATATCACAGCACATCACAACGCTACACAGAATAACACAGTACACTAGAACACCACCAGATATTAGACAAACATAATATAACACATCAATGTACAACAAGTCGTGGATCAACCCGAAACAGTTCAAAACATTCCAACACAGCTCACAGCAATAAACATCACAAAAGAATATAGCACATCAGAACATCAGAGCACATCACAGCCTGACAGAGCACAGAATGTTAGAGCACAGCAAAACTCATTAGAGCTTAGAACTGCATAGTGTACCAAATTACAGCACAGCACATGCACAATAACAAATTTAATCACAATGTTTTACAGCACAACATACATGACATAGTATCATATCCAGTCACACTGCACTGCCACATAACACATGACATCAAGCAACAGTACACCACATAACATTGCAGCACAACACTGCCAAACACAGTACATAACATGACAACACATTACTTAATGTCCCAGAAAATGACAGCACTTCATGACAAGGCAAGGCTAGTGAGATCACAGCATATTGAGATACAGAACATTAGAAGGGCGTCACATAACACCAAAACACATGCAATACACACAGTACAGCACTGCATAACATATCCGTACAGCATATCACACAAAGCAACACGCCAAATCAATGCTCCACATCAGTTCATATTAAATCAGTACAGTACAGCAAATTGCTGCACTGCACATCACTAAATAGTGTAACAGAATAATAAAACATAATTGTACCTGGCAAGGAATGTTTGAGCTACAAAGCCAGTATCGAGCCCATGCCTGTTCCAAAGGGAAGAGACTGCGAGACACTCATGTGTGTGAGGCATTGAGTTGCCAAACAACCCAACACAAACCTTGCTGTGGCCCTGCTCTGCCTCTAAGGTGGAGAATCTCTGCCTGTAGCACAACGCAGGGATTGGCTGTTTGAAAAGCATACAAAGGAGGTGATGAACTAGAAGCAAGGATGACGTGCTTAGAATTTGCTTAAATGTGCCATAGAATGCAAAAAGAACATGCAGAAGTGTGTTAGTGCATGCTTGTGTTTCTGTACTTTAGCACATTAAAGCATGTGGTGAGGATAAAAAACAGAAAGGTGAGTTGCGGAGCCAATTGACCGCACAACTTTAAAGACAGCCATTCTGAAAGATCCTGAGTAATTATTGGAATATTCGCCCAATGTGGTTAAGGGAGGTAACGGAGTTATACGTCAGTGTGTGCCTATGAAAGAAGCTGAATCATTACTCTTACACTTGAGGCAATGGACCACAATCTACATGTCAAGCTGCTATCCTTTATCTCACAGAGGATAGTTCTAAACGTGCAGTGATGCTCTCACACATTGGTGTTTCTTCAAACTGAAGCTACTGAGGTCAAAGAAATTTGGCATCTAAATTGTGTGCTGAAAAAGCAGTCTTTACTCATATTTGAAACACCAGCTAAACTGTAAATGTAGGTCAGTCTAGAGCAGTGATACTCAAAGTATGGGCCAGGGACCACTTGCAGCCCTCTAGACCTTTGCATGTAGCCTCTTGGTGAACAGCAGCATGAGCAGCTGTTTACTTGCAGAGCAGTAATATTCAGATTTGTTTTTTAAATAAATGGGCAAGCATTTATTTGCAGGTTAAATGAAGTTATCAAGTAACTAAGGTGGTGTCCCTCACCATTTATCGTTGAACTGCATAAATGCTTGCCCATTTATTTAACATTTTTTAGACCTCCTTACACAATACCTGATCCACCCAGACCCCCTACCGCCACCCTGCTAGAATCAGTGAGACCCTCAGTCACACCACAGAACATACTTTGTGGCCCCAGGGCAAATGTTTGCAAGTGCCAATGGTCTAGTGCAATCACAATTCTATGTAAAATCAGCACTAGTGGTAACAAAGCTCAGAATGTTTGCCCTGTCTATTTTATACTGTTTAGAATATTTGTGCAGTACTAAAAAATACAGTGCAGAGGCCTTGTCAGGGTTGCTGTTAACAGGTCTCTAGATACAGTATGCTGTCGTGCCAAACAGGCCTACTGGCCCTTGTAGTGAGAGTCTAATAAATGACACGGGAAATGTACTGCTTGCACTGCCAGTGTGAGACTTCCTAAACCAGCCACTCCCATGTGCTTTAATTGAACTGTGTGTGGAACGCAGGACTCACCCAAAACCTGCATGTATGAGGGTGATACAAAACAAGACCACCCTGCAATGTTTAGCGAGGTAGGACAGTACATTCCTCCTCAGCTTTAATAAAGCATAACAACAACCTTTCATAGCATAACATTTCACACAGATAACTCATAACATTACCACGGCTCAGGTCATGCTCTTTCGCCTGTAGGGTCAGCTTGCAGTATCATAGAGTCATCAGACTAGGAAGTTCTTCAGGTGGGTGGATGGTGCCAGATTGCCTCACAAATGAGATCTCAGGTGGTGGCTTCATCCTGAGGATCTCAGGGTACCGGACTCCTGCCTGGAGCTGCAGCTTGGAGAACCCTATGGGGATATGGAGGTTGGCTGTGTCTCGTCTGGACCCTGAGAAACTTCGGTCTGGATCATGGGTGAAGGCAATGATGGCTCCCACTCATCTGTATCTGACAAAGGAACAGTGTCAGTGGATGACTCAGCAGTTCCTTGGAGCGTTCCCTTGACCTTCTTGAAGAAAGAGTTGATAGGGTAAACTCTTCATCACCTCTGCATGCGGTGATCATTGTGCCCTTGCATCCTACCACATTCCAAGGGTGTTGTTCAAAAGGCAACCGGAACTTGCTACTGGGATGTCGATCCATAACAAACACAGAGTCTACAGGCTGGATGTCGGAAGATCAAGCCCTTCGCTTATAGCTGGCCCTCTAATTGGTTGCCATCCTCCTGCTGAGAACCCTTGCATTGTCAATGGGGCTTGGAATCCATTGTGGGTGGTGTGGGATAATATTGGTGGTGACGTACCCCATGTTGGCATGCCCTGGGGCTTGGTCGATGGTTGAGTGCAGCGTCTGCCGATACTCCTGTAGGAATCCATAAATTGCCACTCTATTAGTTGTTGGTCAGCATGAGCGATGTGTATCACCTTGTTCAAAGTATGCATAAACTGCTCCACCTCCCCATTGGTTTGTGGCTAGCACAGTGTTATTTTGCAGTGCTGAATGCCCTATGACCATGGGTAATCCACAAATTCCTGGCTCTGAAAAGGAGGTCCATTTTCTGTATGCAATTCTCTCATAAGACCGTGGGTGGAAATCATCTTTTCTATCTTTGCAATGACTTCTGAGGCTGTTTGTGACTCAACTAGTTAAATCTTGGGGTATTTGGTCTAGTCATCTATCAGAACTATTGCGTATTCCCATCCGGTAGGTGACCAAACTCTAGACTGGCGTTCTCCCATGGCTGCTGGGGACCCTCTTCGGATAGCACCGGGGTAGATGCCATTCGAAGATCCAGCCACCTGGATCCACTGGCATGACCTCACCGCTGCCTCCACCATTTAATCCATGCCGGGTAACCAGACTTTTGTGCCAAGCCTGTTCTTAGTTTTGTCTATCCCTTGGTGGCCGCAGTGGGCCAGCTGCAAGGCCTGGTTGGTAAGGCTGGTGGCAATCACCAATCAAGGTCCTCTGAGCAAACATCCACTAGAATCTCTCGGGAGCTCTTGAAAACGTTGCTCAGCAATTCTAGGCCTCTTTTTGTCTTTGGGGTCCTCTGTGACAGATGTGCTTTCAACATCTTCCACTCACAGGACTGGACAGCAGCAATTGCCAGTTGTAGGCATTTGTCTTCTTTGGTGTATTGCAGAAGAGCAGCAAGTGGCAAAGGTAGTTGGCTGGACCTCTCAGCAACGTACCAGACATACTCTTCTGTCTCCTCTGCTTCCTTGGGGGTCACAGCTTGGAGATGGTGGGTGAGGTAGTCAGCTGGATTGGTGGTGCCTGGTCTGTACTTGACACGGGAGTCATACTCTTGCAACTGGAGCATCTACTTCTCAATGCGAGGTGGAAATTTGGATGCTTATCCATGAAACAGGGGCACCAGGGGCCTGGGGTCCGTTGTGACTACAAATGGGAGCCCATACACATATAAGTGAAATGTCTGCAGGCCCGGTGTATGTCGATAGCTTCCTGCTTGATATGTGAGTATCGCTGTTCTGTCTCAGCAAGGGACCGGCTAGCCTACGCAACTGGGGTCCAGACTCCATGTCCCTGTTGCTGGGTGAGAACAGCTCAGAGTCCTTTTTGGCTGGCATCCACTGCAATGTTTGTTGGTTTCTGCGGCTTGAAGCAGGATAGAGTGGTGTCAGCTTATAGGGCTTCTTTGGACCTACGAAAGGTGTTTTCGTGTTCCGCGATCCAGGTTCATGTGGACATTTGTCTTGGTGAGCTCACGCAGAGGTTGGGTGAGGCTCACGAGATCTGGAATTAACCTTCCACAATAGTTTACCATACATAGGAAGCTTTGTACTTTCGATATGCTGGTGGGCACTGGGGCTTCCTCTACATTGTGCACCTTCTCTGGGTCTGGTGTCACCCCGTCCGCTGAGAAGGTGTATCCCAAAATCTGATATGCCATTTTAAGAACTCTCATTTCTCCAAATGGAGAGTTAGCCCTGAGTCTTTGATCCCCTAGAGGACTCCGCAGAGGTGTTCGTTGTTTTACCTCATTGGCTTGGCAAATATCAGAATGTCATCAGTGACACTGATGACTAATGGCAGGCCGCCAAGCATATCCTGGTTCATGTTCTGGGAGAGTTCAGTGGCATTGGATATACCGCAGTTGAGGCGGCAATACCTCTGCAGGCCAATATGAGTGGAGAAGGTAGTGATATACCTAGATTCAGGGTGGAGTGGTAACTGTTAATATCCTGAGCGAAGGTCGACTTTTGATAACCACTTCGCTTCACTGACCTCCCCGAGGACATCATTTAATACGGGGGTCAGATGACATTCCCGTTTGATGGCAACATTGGGAAGTTGCCGAGCTGCTTCTGCTTCTTGGCTATTAAGATCGGTGAGACCCAAGGGTTGGGGCCAGTCACCTTTTTGATTATGCCGGCACGTTCCAGCTTCTCCAGCTCTTCCTCGACTTTTGTCTGGAAATAAAACGCAATTCGCCAGTGTCGCATGACACCAGCTGAAAAAAACGGTCAATGTGTAGGTTTACTTCTTTCCCTCTCAGACAACGTATGCCTTTTAATAGTTCCGCGCATTCTTCGAGAACAGTGGATAGCTCCCCCGCTTGTACTCTGAAGGCGAAAGATATCAGTTCTAGTGCCTCGGCTCTATGCCCACTGACCAGCATGCTGTGTCCCCCATCAGCTAGGTCGATGATGGTGTTAACACTTACTTCCTTCTAGGACACCAGTGACTTGAAACACCCCAGCAAGGGTATGGGTTATGCTTGGCCATATGCGAAGACTCTTAAAGTAAGTAAGTAAGCACCAGTTTTCTAGAAGGTGCGATTACCGAGGTGTCTTGAAGCTAGCAATAACCTCCAGTACTAATTGAGAATAAGAAAAAAAAACATTGTGAAGACATGAAAAGCCAAGTTTTTAGCTGTTTCCTAAAAGGGAGGAGGTGAGATTCTGATCTGATAGATGTGAGTGAAGCATTCCAAAGTTTACAGGATAGAAACAAAAACTTCTACCTCTCCAACTTGTCTTCTTTATTTTAGGGATAGCCACTTATTTGGTCAAAGAAGATTGTAACTCACAACATGGAAGATACCACTTAAACCTCTTTTAAAAATAAAGGGGATCGGAACCATGCAGGGCTTTTTGTACTATACAAAGTGCCTTGAATTCTACTCTTTCAGATAGGGGGAGCCAATGCATGTCCCGAAACTTCTTGGAGATAGAGCTGACTTAGGGACCTTCATGAAGACATGAGTGGCGGCATTCTGTAGCGATTGAAATTTGAATTGAAGGCATTTATTGATGCCCAAATGAAGAGCATTTCAATAGTCCACCTTGGATAAAATGAGTGCCACTACCACTATTTTTTGAAGCTCAAAAGGAATGAAAAGAAAGATCTTTCTTAACCTCTTGTTAAGATTAAAAAAAGAAGATGTCATCTGATTAATCTGATCTGAGAAACTCAGCTGTTCATCCAATAGAACCCCCAGGTTTTTTACCATCCAAACTGGAGAGGGAAGGTAACCAAGACTCTCATGCCACCATGAGTCGGTCCAGAATGATATACCGTTGCTGAAGAGGATAACCTCAATTTTTTCCAGCATCCTGTTATTTATATGGTTCATGCAGTTATTCAAATTTTTAGCAACAATGCCGATATCTGAGGAAATAGGTTATGGCAGTAAAGTCATAAGATTGAATCAGCGTCACCAAAGGAATAATATAGATATTAAACAATGTGGGGGATGGTTGAAGATCCTTGAGGCACCCCACATGGAAGAGTGAAAGGATTAAACTTAAAGCCCCCAATCGCCACAGTTTGTTCTGTATTAGATAAAAAAGACCTGAAGATCGTAAGGGCTGCACCTCCAATCCCAACCCTCTCCAGCCGACTGATAAGTACAGTATGATTTATCGTATCGAATGCGGCAGCAAGGTCCAGTAGGATCAGAGCAGCCCTTCCCCCCTCTTCAACCAATATACAGATTTCCTCAGTTGCAATAATTAACGCGGACACAGTGCAATGTTTTGGTCTGAAACCGTGTTCAAAAGGATTTAAAATATTAATAGTGTCCAAATTAGTCATCATTTCCTCGTTTAAGGCCTTTTCCAATATTTTGGTGGGAAGCGGTAGTCGAGAAATTGGTCAACAGCTCTTAGATGAAGCTGGATCCATAAATGTTGTTTCACAATAGGAAAAATCGATGCCTTTTGCCAAACAGTTGAAAATAGGCCAGAGATTAAGATGTTATTCAAAAGTTTTAAAAGATGAATAGGAATAGAATTAGAAACAATGTGCAGAACATGTGGCAGGCAAGGATCAGCAGGGGAACCAGATTTGATAGACTCTAACAGACTGATTACTATGTGTTCTGTAAATAAGGAAAAATTCAACAGGCCACTAAAGACCTTGGGTTCATCTAGGGAACCCAGAATAGAAGGTTCTGGTAGACTTCTCGCTTTGTTTTCCTTAAGTGGGCAAAAATTTGTCAGTCGGCCAGAAACATAAATTTTTCTTGGGGTTTCCTGAAAATCCACATACCGTAAGATAGGAGGAGGATCAGAAAAAGTAATCTTTTGGCTAATTCATGAGACACCTTCGTTTGGAAAGAATCTGCATATTTCTCGCTGAAGTTTTAGTCTAGAGCAAGAAAAGTACTTTTACCATAGTTTTAAAGTGTTGTAGTTGTTTTAAAAAGTTCAGTGATTGAGTTTGTAGCAGAATACACTTTTTCAGAAAAAAAATAGTTTTTACTGTAATGATTAATGTTTTATATTCCTCACATACTGATTTGTATTTAAGTTTCTCTTCCTCATTAAAGTTCTTCCTGCATCTCCGTTCTTGTGACCTACATTTTTGTTTCAATTTTTTAAGCTCATGAGAGTATAATGGGGCCGATTAACTTTTTCTATGACTTTAAGAAGTTTTTACTGGAGCTACTTGCGAGACTGCCGAATCTATCCAATTGAAAATATTGGACGTAGCTGTTTCAACATTGGTACCTAATGTTGGACTGTAGGCATTCAAAGTTGATTCCAAGTCCGACTTAGTAATTTTTCGGCAGGGACGCACTTTCACAATTTTAGCCGAATTTGTGGAAGCAGTTTTATTAATAGGGACAGCTAATCTGAAAAAAACAACTTTGTGGTCGGTCTCTTGCCTTCTCCAGTTCTTGGGGTTTGGCCAGGACAAGTATGTATCCGTGAACATGAGTTCAATGGATGCCCCTGTGTAAATGGGTGCAGTGACATCATATGGCCCCACTTTGAGTTGGCATTGTGGGAGTGGGTGGCATGTTGATCAAGCCACTCCTACAACAAAAACTGTATGGACAGTGTATTCCTCCATATCATCGTCCATGTCCTCCAGTTTGTCGGGAGCACCCATGTAGGCTTGCAGGGTTTCCTTGTGGGACTTCTCCTTTGATGATCGGCATACTTTTGCGAAATGGCTATACTTGCTGCAGGCTGTGCATTTCCTACCTTTGGTGTGGCATTCATTCAGCTTGTGGGCTGTTCTCCACAGTATCAGCATCAGTTCTGCTTTTCCTGTGGACATGTCTGAGCTGAGGGACTGCTGCATGGTGGGAAGGCATTGACTGGCTCCGTCTTGACGTTCCTATGGAGAGCTGCTTCCATATGGGATGCACTGGCTTTAGATGGTTCCTTTGACAATCCTAGGGTCAAACTGCCTTGAAGCCATTTCCCAGATTACTGGAGAATGGTCTCTCTCAATTTTGCTGATGAGCAGCCTTGTATAACCTGCCCCTTAATTCTACCTGTTCGTTATGAAAGCCGCAGGTGTTTGCAAAATCTTTGAGCTGACCATGGAAGGTGCCAAGTGATTCTTCCTGTTCTTGGCGGGTTTGTCGAAACACAAATCTTTCGGAGCCCCTGTATGCCATTGGCTCAAAATGGGCATTAGGAGCTCTGAGCAACTTTGCGTATGACTTAAGTATGGCCTCAACCAAGGCCTTGTATATTTTGTGGGTGTCCTTCTCGCATAGGTGCAACTGGAGGGCTCTGCGCCTTTCAACTGTGATTGTGGCACCTTCAAAATAGAACTGGAGGTCACCTTGCGGAACGAGCACTGTCACCACGTGGAGTGTGTGGTACAGCCGCCGGTCCGAGGAAGGCCATTTATAACATCTTTGTGGTGTGGCGTTTAACTGGGCTGACCGTGCCCCAGTGACAGTCAAGTGAGCAATGTTCAGTATTGTGGCGTATAACTGGGCCGCTGGTGTCCTATTTATAAAGGAGTGTGCCTTGTTGAAACTTAGTTGCTGGACTGCTCTCATGGCCCAGGTCCTGCAGGACCTGCATTAAGGCCTGGACCGAGTACACTGTCGGGTGGGGCTCTCAATGCTGCTCCTAGCAGGGGAAATGGTGCTGACTGTGCAGCGCTGCAGTGCTATTTGCTGGATGCCACACAGCTTTGAATGGTGGTCAGAACTTTTGGATGCTGTCCTAGTAAAGAGTGTGAGGCAGGCCGTGAGCATAATGATGTTTTCTGTACTAAAACCGCTTACCTCTTAATAATCCAGTGCTGGGTAGAGGTGCTAAAAGAGCACGCTTGCAATGAGAAAACGAAACCTGCAGCCCTGGCACAAATCATAGGCATGGAAGAAAAAGTGCCTAGGAAGGCGAAGCTAGATCTTAGAGCAGACCGCGTCTAACACACCCCTCAGACAGCTGACTGTAAGTGGCAGGCAGCCAGAAGTCTGTAAAATTCCCCACGCTACATTGGCTGGCAGGGCACAAAGCACCCCATCGTAAGGCAAGGGGTGTGGTCAGTTAGTACCTTAGGCCGTCCCCAGGCAATCCAACTAATATTGCTCAGGAAACAGGCCTAGCAGGTCTGGCACCCTGAACAGTAAAGGAAAGGATATAGCACAAAGAGTTTATCAACATATTCATCTTATTGGAAGTGAGGCAAGTGGGCTTGGATTTACTCACACAGGACAAGAAAGAGAAGGATAGAAAAGAGAGGCGCAGGCCCAGAATTGAAAGGTCCATTGACAAATGGCTTCATGCATTTAGAACATTGGCCTGCATATTTGTTGAAAAGTTCCCCCAAAGCGCAGCAGCACCTTTCTTCTATGAGTAGAAAGTACGAAGCACAGCACAAATACCAGGGAAAAGCCTGGCTGCAATACGATGAAGGGTTTGGAGCTAAGATGCAGGTGTGGCCTATAATTGACTATGATTACCAGGGTGTTGCAGGTTTCACGCACAACATGGTACACAAGAGCATGCATTTCGGGCCTTTGGGAGCAAGAAAAGGCAGGAGTGGTCTCATTAGGTCAGCAAAAGCAAGCCTTACTCAGGAGGAAGGGCTGCATATAACCAAGCAACAACTTGCTGGAAGCTGGGGAAAAGAAAGAGCCTCCCAAAAAGCAGTAGCAGGTGCACCCTACCCAGGAGTGATGTAAGCGAGAGGGTTGACTTATTGGCACCCACTCCTATACAACTCAGGTAGCTCATACGGTTGCTCATCAAATACCACAGACATGATGATGCACAGATACTGGTGAGAGGTTTTAGTAAAGGTTTCCCCATTCCATACAATGGGCCCCATGCAGATGGCATAAGCAAGAACCTCATGTGGGTTGCAAAGACTATGAAGCCCTCAAGGTGTAATGTGGCCAAAGAACTCCAATTAGGCTGGATGTTGGGCCCATTTGAGCACACGCCTTTGGACAACTTTATTGTTTTCTCCCTAGGGGTAGTTCCCTAATGGGAGCCTGGCCATTTTAGACTTATCAACCACCTCTCATACCCCCGGGACACATCAGTGAATGACGAGTTGGACCAAGACCAATGTTCGGTTTCCTATGCCACACTGAATGAAGCTGTAGATTTGATGAGGGATATTGGAAGAGGGGCACTGACGACCAATGCAGACATTAAATCTGCCTTCTGTCTCCTCCCAGTGGATCTGGGCAGTTATCATATGCTAGGTTTCCAGATAGACGGCCGATTTTATTATGACAGACGCCTCCCCATGGGCTGTGCATTATCTTGTGGGTACTTCAGTGTTCAGCACTTTTTGGAATTGGCACTCACTGAGGGATGCTAGGTGGGGAAGCAGCTACATTACCTCAATTACTTCCTTTTCATTGGGAACCCATGCTCAACACAGTGCAGAACACTCTTAGGCCAGTTCATCACTCTTGTTGAGCATTTTGGGGTGCCATTAGCGCACAACAAGACAGAGGGCCCATCAACGTATTTGACCATCCTGGGTATAGAGCTGGACTCAGTTGAGGGTGTGTGTCGGCTGCCAGTCCCCAAAATAGCAGATCTAAGATAAACAATTCAGGGTCTCAAAGACAAGAAGAAAGCAGCCGAAAGAGAAGTTCGTAGCTGCTGGGAAAGCTCAATTTTGCAGGACAGTTTATCCCAGCGGGGAGAATATTTTCCAAATGCTTGGCATGGATGACAAAGGACCTTAGCAAAAAGCACCATACGATCAGGCTAGCGAGCGGGGTGGAACCAGGCCTCTGACATTGGATATCCTTTCTCACCAATTTTAACAGGATGCTACCGTGGCGGGAACCTTGGGTGAATGAAGAGCAGCTTAAACTCTTCACTGACTCGTCAGGGGAGAAGTTTTCACAGCCATACTAGGCTCAGCCTGGTGCGCAGTGAGGTAGCTGATCTTGTGGCATGAGAATGGCCTGATGAGGAACATTACATTACTGGAACTCTTCCTGATTGTGGTGGCATTCTCATTCTGGAAGGAGAAACTAGCGAACAAACAAGTAACACAATGTGTGGATAATCACGCCAATCGTGCAGCAAAATACCCGAAGGTGATAGGCTTGTTACTACACTTTGTGAGTTAATAAAATCATTCATCAACAACAGTGACTGACTATGCAAAAGCACGAGCTTAGCACATGATGATCAGTGACACCCCACTATTCTATAGCTAAAACTCTACATAGCTTAATCCCTTTAACTTTCCTTGCAGTAGAGTAACTTTCCCTATTACCAAGTGAAGGTATTTGATGACAATAATTTGAGGTGGAGGATTAGGCCAGGGTGTAAAGTGGGACTAAGTGCCTGATTTGGAGTTTGGTGGGTGGGATACTTTGTGACAAACGTGACAAATAAAATATATCCTTTCCCTGTACTGCAGTGCAGTATTTTGTCCATTGTCTACGTACGGCAGACAGGATATCCATTATACGTGACATGTGTGACATAGTATTTATCCATCTGCCTCGTCTAAGTTTGGAGTCAGGGTAGAGTTGAAAAAAGCAGTCTGAGTAGAGCAGGGCCTTTGGAATTAAAGTAAGCTAATAAATTATTCATTACAGCTCACACAGAAACTTACTGCAGAATGCCGAGAGTAGCAGACCCGGCGATGCATGCCTCTATTAATGTTACACATCAAGAATACTATTAATTGTGCTCCATATACGCTTTACTCATTAATGAGATGTAATTTTTGCACACAAAGTGTCTGTTTACTTTCACTATGAAATCCTTTAAGCAAAAAAAAACCTCACTTTTATTCTGATGGTATTCTGGCTTAATGCATTGCAGTCAGTACTATTGTGTGATACATGTGTGGGGAAAACTTGGCCCTGTGACTAATTACATCAAAAATTCCAATGTCCCTAGGGGACCAGCAGTGTTCTACTACTGTGCCACTATAAACATGTGTTTGCACTGAACATTACAATTTGTGTTTTTAATTTTTCTTTTCTTGATAAAGCTACTCCTTGCTGCTGGAGCTCCACCATCCAGGCATAAGATAGCTGCATGGCTGTGGCACCATGGGATGGAGACCAACGTGGCAGAATATTGCCTGCTGGTGGAATTTGGATGAGGAACAGGCACGTGCCTCTGCTTCCTCCGGCCAGCCTGGCCCACCACCTCAATCCCAGCCAAACCATCACCATCACCACCGACACCAGCAGCGAGGATCTACCACTGCTGCCAGTGCTACCCAGCAGAATCCCCCCAACATTAACAACAGACCACCTCCTCTGCTGCACCCTACTTGAGCTGGTGTGACTCATCTGGGTCAGCAGAACCTGGCTCTAGAGGTGGCACGCCTTCAGGTCCTCTGGTATACCCACTAGGAAACCCTTTTTTAATAGAGTGTTTTGGTGAGAGGGACATTTGTTGTGGGTAGAGAGGGTGGGAATTGGGAAGGGAAGCTGGGGAAAGGTTTGAGCTTTACATTGATGAGACATTAGAATTTTTTCTTTGGGGAGATAGGTGGGCCTGTTGTGGGTGGAGTTGGTGGGTTTTCTTTGTAAAAAATAAATGGGTAGTTTGTTTCTTGTATATTACTCGCAATCTGTCTTTTGTCTTTGCACTTAGCACAGCCTTCTATTTTCTTATTGACAAAACACTGCCCTCTTAAGAGTCACACACTGTGTACATCGACTTTCCTCCTAGACTTGCCCTTTCTGAAGTCACTTGCCATATATTTATTTGCTAGGTTACTTACTTTACTTATTCCCAAACAAACCCCCGCTACCAGAGTGGGAACACTACAGACTAGGCTTGTCTTATTGCTTGATGAGGTTACCTTTTACCACTTTGCAGCACCCAGCCACTCATCAAAGTGTATAGTATACCAGTTGAATATATCTTTGCCCTTCAAGGCTCTGTAACTATATTGGCTACTAGGGTGTATGACTATGCCTATTAACTACAACATATATTAAATAATCTTAATCTTCAGTAGAAGTTACTAACTAAACTAGTTCACTTCCTAGTTTTCTCACCTAAATAGATGAAGCGGTGGCTGCTACCTCTCTCAATCTTCCAAAACCCGTATTGCAGGTTTTCCCAGGGTGCCTTCTTAATGGTGTTGGCAGTAGTAGTGGGCTAGGGCTAACAGAGAAGACATCTCAAGCGAAGTCACACTCCCCCCTAGGTGAACTCCAACTGTAGGATTCTTCAGAAGGATTATCCATCACAGGCAACTAGACTGAAATAAAACAAGAGTTAGTGTGCTATTTATGATCAATGTCATAACGTAATCAAAGACTGAGACCAGACCACCACCATGACATAAAGACCTGATATTACAAAAACTAGCAGTGGTAACTTCTGAGCAATAGGGAGCTAGTATAATTCATTAAAATAATTAAAACAAAACTTATGAAATCCTCAAGTTAGGAGTGGCCTCAGGGGGTTAAGAATTTAAGATAACTCAAGACCTGATTAGGAATGTAAAGTATGTTACACTTGTAGTGTAAGTTTACGACTTGTAACATTTCCATCAGTAACTTCACAAGTAATAACTTTGAGAGTAGTAAGTAATCCCTATCATCTACTTTAAAAGGAGTTACTACTACTAGTTAGTTACAACTCATAAGGTTACTACTTGTAATGGCAAACTTCTGGTAGTTCAGTCAAACTGCAAGAGAGAACTTAAAGCAAAAGTGCAACTTTACCTTTGTGAATCCGGCCAGATAGTGCTCAGTAGTACTACTGCCTATCATAGAACACTGGTAAAGACAGCTTCAGACTCTGCGCTATGATAATTAATTGAATAATGTTTCATATTCCTTCCATGAATTGGTGGGTAAGTAACGCTGGCATGGGCTATTGGTCAGGTAAGAGGATCCCACAATGAGTTGGTGTGGCTTTCACCACATCTGCCCCACCAAATGTGTGATCCATTTATTGTGTAAATTCATAAGACACACATCAATATATCGCACAACCTGGGGAAGAGGGTTAGGGGTATGATGAATGGATGGGAAAGGTCTGAAAAAGACAAACACTACACATCAAAAATATTCATCAGGTTGATGAGCAGCACATCATCATTATCAAATCTTTTGTGGAAGTAAATGAAGGAATGACACAGTTCATTTAAATGCATTGCAAACAGTCCGTCAGCCCCAGAGACCCAAGTTATATCTAAGGGGCCGATTCTGATCTCGGCCGGTAGGGCACCGAATCGGATTCGGCTTAACCGGATCCGATTCGGAGCCCTCTTTCCCGACCTATTCGTACGTGCGTCCGGCCGAGCGAGTACGATGCGAGTGCACGCGAAATCGCCGACCGACTTGTTCGCGGGTCCGGAGCGCTCCGACCGGCTCGCACGGACACGCCTCGCACCGCGCGATGGAGACGTTCCCCGGCCGGGCAAGTACGATGCGCGCCGCGAGCAGTCCGACCGACTTGCGCCGTCCGGCTCGAAAGAGCAGTCGGAGCCGCACTTTGGGGGTCCGTGTCGGACCCCTGTACGCGTAGCCGCGCGAGTCGCACACAGGGGGACCCATGGGTCCCCCTACCTGTGCATGTACGCCGCGAGTCGCTCGAGGCATACCCGCTGTAGGGGGCACCCTTGTTCGCCTCGCACCCATTGGGTCAATGGGAGCCCGCGTACGCGTTGTACATCCGGCTCCCATTGACTTCAATGGGAGTCCGACCGAATCGAGTCCGATAGCATACGTACGCATCGTACTCGTTCGGTCGGGCTGCTAGAGTCCGATTCGGTCGGAAATCTCTCCGGGTCCGGCTCGGTCGGAGAGATTTCCTGCCTGAATCGGAATCGGCCCCATAGTGTTCTGTTATCTAGGATTTAAAAATACAAATTATGGAGGAGTGAACCAAAACAGCTCTAAAAGTTATTATTGTTGAAAGAAAAATGATACTGTATATAAATGCCAAGTTTTGAATGGAGCATCTGCATTCTTCTCGGAATGTCCATCTTGGGTGCCTAGATGAAACGGTTCAGTAAGGTAAGCAGGAGTGTTATGGAGCTTTTGCCTTTCGTGCAGAAGAAGAGAAGGCCTGTGGACTGTAAAACAGTAACGAGTCAAGGAGAAGGACAGAAAGTAAGCTTCATGATGGATCAAGAGGCTGAGCAAAAGCATAGGCTGCTTCAATCTTGATGACGCATGTGCGATTAACTGAGAAGTGAGAGCAATTTTATAACCAATCCCAGAGAAGTAGCTGCATGTACCTGGCTGATCGATCTCACAACTGTTAGCCGAGTGCGTCCATCAAGTGAGTGACATGATGACAGCCCCCCCAACCACATCCACTTCATTAGATGAGTTTGACAGAAATGAGCCAGCACACAACTCAGCATTTCCCAAATAAATGCACCTCTCTCCAGTGAAGTTCCCAGGGCTGAATAGGCCTGCTTGAGTCATGTTGGTTTCCCTTTGAACTTTGAGTAGATAACTTCCTTCATCTGGCTGTTGAGGTAGTCCCGCTCTGAGTCTGTCTGACTCCGAATCCCGACTTTATCCGAATCCCGAATCCTATTCTTCCTCACCCAAATGTGATTGAGAGAGATGGACGTGTAGTGCACTACTGTAGATGAACAAGAAGAACAAAATTATTTGAGCATTTTTTGTGTAGATTGTATTTGTTAACTAAACTGATTGATCTCAGAACAATCTGAAAAAAAGTACAGGAAATAGTGGACCTTGCAAGCAAATATAGCTAAGTTTGAAAGAAAGGGCCAACAGTCACCTTCAGGAAGAATCACCCATCAGCCCCCAAACAGTGCAAATAATCAAAATCAAGTTTGCAAATATTACTAGTTGAACAACAACTTCACTGTGTGCCACCACAATAAATCATCACCACTCACACTCACTCAATAATATCACTCATTGGTGCAATAGTTACCTGTCCCAGTCCAAGCACGGTGGTACACACTTGTCTATTGTTGTATCTCCTCTTTTTCCCATGGAAGCAAAACAATGGCAGTCTTGTAAATCAATAACCTTCAGTGGGGAAGTCCAACCAGGGAATGAAAAAAAGAAGGATAGGGATGTGACGGAGGCAGGCATTGTCTTCATGTTCTTTAAGTGAATGGGGAAACTTCTCTGTGCACACTGGTCCAATTCCAATCTGGCCATACATGTGAATAAATGGTGGGTGCTGCATAATTCAGACTCAAAAATATAATATTCCTGTAGCTATATCCATTTTTTTTACGCAAAGCAGCTGGACGAAAATGTGAAAGTTCTTTGAGGCCTACTCAGCCAGGGAAGTAGAGTTCATCCTCAAACTCAGGGGGTTCGACCAGAAGTTGGTCAGTTAACGCACTTGAGTCTGACAACTTTCCCTCATCCTTCTCCTGTGTTGTTTCAGGAACATTGTAATCTTGTGATATGAAGTGTTGGTTCATATTATTCATAGTCAATCTCTCCATGTTTTGAGGTGAGAGAATGGTACTTCTGACTGTGACAACTGCACTGAACACATGCTCAGCAGACACACTAGAAACCGGATGAGCCAAATACTTTAATGCCAGCCCGCTAAGCTCTGGCCATTGCTGCATCTTCCCATACTAACAGACCAATGGGTTTTGATCCACGTAGACCTCTTTTGGGTCAACCAGATAGTCTTGGACAATCCTCTGAATGGTCATTGCTGCAGCCACTTGCTCGACCTCTGTTACCGTCACCTCCGCAATTGACTTAAGTCCTTCCACTTGAAAGAAAGCAATTGCAGAGGTTAGGACCAATTCTTCGGTTGCTGGTGTTGTTGTTGCAGGTGTTGTTGTTTCTGGTTTTGGCTGCTCTGAGACAACAGCACTGCCCTCTTTGGAGGTTGAAGCTAGCTGCATGCCAGGCCTTCTTACAGGGACTCTAACTTGCAGCCGTTCTTATTCCAGTTGTCTCACTTGCTTAGTAATCCATGCCTTGATTAGTGAAACATCCCCTTCTGAAAAAGGAATGAAAGTGGGCAGTCGTTTTTTTGTTCCGTTGATCAAGTATTGTGGCACAGGTGTACTCTTTGGAGGACACAATGTCACTTTTCAGCCTTGGATTAGCAGCCATGTGAAGGATTAAGCTCTCAATGAACTGATACACTTCTTTGTTCTTACAGGCAAACCTTTGCTACACTTTTTTTAACTGGTCTTGTAGCAGATGCAACAACTGGATAGCGTGGCCCATCATACTGTCCTCCTTGCTGACTTCCCGTGTGAAAACCTCAAAAGGAAGAAGCATTTGTGTCAGGCATTTGACTAGCCCTCATTTGTCTATCTCCATGCTCATGGTTTTGCCAGTTGCATCCCCTCCTCTTTGAAGGGCATAGTCAGTGATCCATCTGTACTGCTCAAACAGATGTTGCAACATTCAGTAGGTCGAGTCCCACCGTGTTGACACCTCCTGAATGAGGAATTAACTGGTACTCTGTTAGCACGCTGAATGATCCTCAACTGCATCCGGGCTTTAACAGAATGACTGAAATGAGTGCAGGTTCTTCTGCAGGTGACCAGTATGTTGCTGACATGTCTTCTTTTTTGAGAAAGCCCTGCACAATCAGGCAGATGAAATAAGCCAAACACAGGACCCTGCTATATGTCCACCATCTGCCATGGCCTTGACTATATTACTGTCCTTGTCCGTGGTAACAAATCCAATTCTGAGACATCTGGGTCGCAGCCTTTCAAGCACCTTGCTTTTAAAGTCTTCCATGATGTTTGCAGCAGTATGGGATTTCTCCATGGAGAACATTGCTACTGTTGCATGCCGCTGAAAGCCCTTAAACGTTTCTTCAGTGCTGATACTTGCAGGTACCTGTTGCCTAACTCCCAAAAAAAGAAATCCAGTGTGCAGTAATACACATGTAATCAGTAGCTGAACAACTGGTCCACATGTTTGCCATCAGGTGTGAACAGAATTCCTATGCAAAGCTTGTCAAACCAATTGCAGCACATCTTGAAGGAGCACTGGAACAGCAACTGAGGCAAAATAGGTCTGGTTGGGAACCTTCCATTTTGAGCAGATTATAAAATTCTAAAAATCCCACTCCTTCCACAAAAGAAAAAGGGAAGCGGTCCAGCGCTAACATTTTTAGCAAACTTCCCTTTGTACAAACATGCCATTGGGTGGTTGCATTGATAGGGCCCCTCCTGCCTAAATATGCCCGCAATAGTAGCTCGGATTGTTTTCTTTTGTGGTGCAACTGATGCAGAGAGAACCGGGAGGTGGTATACTCAATGTGCGGCTTAAGGAAATCATCACTATATGCGGTAGTGTCGGCATCTGAGACTTGTGTCATTTGGAGGTTGCTGATGATGCTGGCACACTGCTGGGGACAGGCTGCTTGGTGTAAAGCTGTCATCCTCTTGCTCCTCATCACCTCCTATCACCGTGATATGAGCTGATTCCTCTCTCTCATCACCACTAGCACCACCAGCAATTTTTAAGGTGCTCCTTCGACTGGATTGTGTGATGCTTTTTCATATGGGCTGCTCGGCCTGCAGTACCATAGTGTGAACTAGGCTTACCCCGATGAACACTTGTGTGGCAAATGGAGTATATTGAAATGTTATCCTTGTGCTTGCTAATCGTAAAGAAGTCCCAAACTGGGGAGGAGAACTTTTTGTCACTGCTAATGCCTGAAGAACAACTGGAGTTATGTGGGTGTGTCGATTGCCTCGCTGCAGTGCCAACTTTGACTGAAGTAGTGTTGGATGCAGGTCTCAGCAGGGGCCTTACAAATATGGAAGCTGGGGTTGGAGGTGGCACATCCCTCTGAGCAGGCTGAATAGGGGGTGTAATGTCGTTATCCTCTGAGCCTGCTTCCATACTGACAGTCACTTGCTCGTCCTCATAACTGTCCCTTTCCATAATTTTAAGGCTTTCTGGAACTTTTATTTTCCCTTGTCTCTCGTGGCAGGTCTCAGATTCGGCCAGGGTCAAGTCGATGTTTAGATCATCAGGAGGGCTTGGAGAAGATGGTGGAGTAACCTTTCTTTTTCTTGCTGGAGATTGGGAAGCCAATGGTTCAAGAGTTACATCTTGCTCAGCAGGAAGTTCAACATCCTGTTCTGTGCCTACTTCAGGAAGAACTGTTGCTGGCTGCGTCTCCTGCAGTCCATTTTGCTTGGTTTCCATTGATGATTGTGCACTTTGTGGCTTAGACAAATCCAATTCAGAATCACTGCTAAGCACCATGATTGCAGTGGCTGCCTCACTAAGAGACAGGGCCATGGGCTTAGTTTGGGGGAGTTCCATTGAGGCGGGAGTGCTGCTCCCAGCTTGCTGCTCAGAGGACGGTAGACACACTGCGTTTCCTGAAAAAGGTTGAGGACAGTACGCAGTGGCAATCTGCTTCCTCTTCTCCTCCTGATTGGCCACTTTATTGGCAGGAACACCTTTCTTTGGGGACATCTTCAAGCTGGGTCAGTTGACATTTAGCTGAACACGAGAAAGTAGGCAGGGGAGAACTTAGGTGGTGTGGTGTCACTTTGTTCTGGCCTTCTGCCTGGCAGTACTGAAGGTGATTTCTCTTGGGCACCTAAAGGTAAACACACAAGAAAAACATTCAATGAAATATGGCATTTTTGCAGTTTTAATTAGTCATACACTCAAAAAATATAATTTAGTCGGGTTATCCCAAATAATTATTACTTAACAAAAAAAGTGTATCCATTACCCATTCAAATGAAAATTATAGCATACTATTTCAATCAGGATAACAACAAAATACAGATTTAAAAGTTAGCTTTTTGTGCCTCTAAGGTGAGTCACCTGTGGCAGGCAGGCGGGTGAAGGGAAAAATTGAATAATCCTTAAAAAGGTGAATGCTGGTGTGGGCCTGTGGCCTAAGTGATCTTTGGCAGACAGGGGGTGCAGGCCAGGGAAAAATTGAACAATCTTTAAAAAGGTGAATGCTGGCATGCGCATATGAACTAAGAGACCTATGGCAGGCAGGGTGTGCAGGCCAGGGAAAAATGGAATAATCATTAAAAAGGTGTGTGCCTCTGGCCTAATGGATCTATGGCAGGTAGTGGGTGCAGGCCATGGAAAAATGCAATAATCATTAAAACGGTCAATGCTGATGTGCGACTATGACCTAAGAGACCTATGGCAGGATGGGGGAGGAAGGTCAGGGAATAATTGAATATTATAAAAAAGTACTTGCTGGTGTCTCACTAGGGGCTATGAGAAATCCTTTGGGTGGGAAGGAGGTGCAAGGGAAAATGGGAAAAATGTGCGTAATATTATGAAACGCTGTACATACAACTACAATGATCTTCGAGCACTTTGAACTGATATAAGGGGAAAAAGTATAAAATGAACGAAAAACAAAAAGGCATAGTCCTCTTCAATGTCCCTAGAAAATGGCTTTGACAACTGGAAAAAAAGGATTTAACAAACTGGACACATGTTCAAAGTTCAAACACCACCAAGCAAGGTCCAAGGAGGCGTGAACAACAAAGAAACACGCAGGATGATGGCAAAATCACACTGGCTGAATACAAAAACTAGCCACCAGACACATGGTCAAACAACAACAACAAGCAAGGAGGGATGGACAGCAAAGAACATATGCATACCTATGGCAAAAGCACACTGGCTGAATACACAAATTGGCCGGCCACATGGTCAAATAACAACAAGCAAGGAGGCGCAGTCAATAAAGAACACATAGAGGCATATGGCAAAAGCACACTGGCAGAATACATAAAATGGCAGCGGGCCACATGGTCAAACAAAAGCAACAAGCAAGGAGGCATGGCCAACAAAGAACACATGCAGGCAAATGGCAAAAGCACACTGGTAGGCTACACAAAATGGCCACCAGCCACATGGTCAAACAACAACAACAAGCAAGGAGGCATGGACACAACAAAGAACACGTGCAGGCCTACGGCAAAAGCACACTGACTGGCTACACAAAATGGCTACATGGTCAAACAACAACAAGCAAGGAGGCATAGACAACAAAGAACACATGCAGGTCTATGGACACTGACCACACAAAAGGGCCACCGGTCACATGCATGGAGAACAAAGAGAAAATGGTGGCCTATGGCAAACACACACACACACACACACACTGGCCAGACAAAGGAGGCCTGGTAAACAATGGAGAAACTCTACTATTAATTCAGCAATGCCAAAAATAAAAATTAGGTGAGCTATAACATTTTGACAACACATACATCCTCTCAAGGCATCAAATAACATTACCTCACCAAAATACTCTTTTGTAGAAAAAATTTGAAATACAAAAATAAAATGAAACACATTTTTAATTAAACCAATGCCACCCCTAGACTAAATCATACGTGTTTTAAAACAACATGTACCACAGAAGCAGTTGTTTCATGTACCCAATGACTAGTACTTGTTTGATGGCCCATGGGCAATCTAACCCACATGGTAAATTAAATGAATAGTGCAAACTTAACAAACATGGAGAAAAAATACTTAATTGTGCCACCTTGTATCCTTACAAAAGATGCAAAAATAAATGCAAAAAAAAACTAGACCCCTATTGCAACTCCAGGCCACCCACCACAACCACAGTAACATTTAAAAGTGGAATACAAGTGCAAATAAATACTGCTGCATGCCCTCTTTCAAACAAAACCCTTGCAGAAAGGTTTCTGAACTTACTTGTGATGTCACAAAAACAAAGGGCCTCATTTATGAAAAGTGTTTCAGAGATGCGTGGAAACTGCGATGTAACACTTTTCAGTGCGCCCTCCTTGCGACAGCATGGATGCACCGTATTTACTGTACGGCGCTCCATTTTGCAAGGATTTACAGATACATCAGCATTCTTGACGTATCTGTAGGTGCAAAAGTGGTGCATTGTTGGGGCAAGCCTCATGTGAAAGGGCCTGCATCAGTCTTACGCCTGCTGTGAGGCAGGCGTAAGGATTTGACATAGTGGCGTCCTAGAAGTGTTGCAGTTAAATCTCATAGATTTCACTGCAACACTCCTACGAGCCTTTTTTGCGGGGGAACGCCCACCCTGCATACATTATATCTGAAGCAGGTATAATGTAGCGCAGTGGTTTACAAAGTGACGCATCTGCTCAGATGCATCACTTTGTAAATATGGCGGCGTGGCGCATATTTCCAGCCACTGGTGCGTGGCGAAAGGGGCTCATAAATAAGGCCCAAAGTCCGTGGTTGAAATCCAATAGTATATATATGCCGTAGGAATTCCAGACAAAGAGAGTGATCTTTTCACCTTGAAATCCAAATGAAAAGTGACCAGGAGATGGACAAAGCATTGTGAGGACCCATTTGGACAGAAAGAGAAAGTTGGACTGTGGCACTTCCTTCCAGTTCAAAAAAAAGTAAAATAAAAAAAATGCTTTTCGCACTAAAAGCAACAATATTCACTTAAAAGATTAATTTCAAGTTGATGTAGCTGCTTCTGCTCGAGAAGCAGCTGTGGCTGCTTAGATCACCGGCGTCACAAAAATGGCACCAGAAGGCTCTGTGGTGGATGGAAGTTGTGCTAGCGGGTGGGAAATCTTGCGCTCTACCAGCCGGCAAATCTCACTCGTAAGCCTGTGTTTATTGAAGCCTCTCACGCACAAATACAATTATAATTAAGCCACGCACCGGATGGCAGAATTTAGCAAAAACCCTGTGTTACACATGTAAGTTGAGTTACCTGAATTCTGCCAACTCCGAGAGCGGAATTATAATTTCAACCGAGCCTAATTTGTATATATACACCATGGCAGTTACCACTATATAAAGTTATAGTTAGGACTAAATTTCTAGAGCAGATTGATTTTTTAGATTGCTAATCACTTTCATGCCGTTTGCGGAATCTTCACAAATTGTTTAAAAAAAAGAGGTCCGTCCACCTCACCTCTTTCCTTGAAACTTTTGGGGGTGATACATTAAGCGGGGGCCAGGGAAAGGGGAGGCCCAAAACTCCTTCCTGCATGCAATATTCCATAAGAATTTTGAAGAGCAAGACAGCCAACAAGGCTGAACAGAATTACCCTATATTTGACAGAAAGCTAGATCTTTACAGAGAAAGTGTGCTTTTTATATTTGGTATAATTCGTTTCAGTAGTTTTTGAGAACTTAAGGTTCAAAATTTATAGATATTTCAGGCTGCAGTTGTAGAGCGGGACCAGCACATCTAAAGATATGATCTGATTGGCTACTGTCAATATCAACATAGATGTTCAGTAGCCATTGTAGGACTCAGGACTTGGGGCTAGATGTACGACCGTTTTTTGTGGTCGCAAAGGGGATTTCGGCCCCTTTGTGACCACAAAATAGGTCAGCCCAATGTACTAAGCATATTTTGCGAGTCGCTAATCAATTAGCAACTCGTAAAATAGGGTTAGCGATTCGCTATTAGGAAGGGGCATGCCAAGGGCGTCCCTTCCTAATAGCGAGTCCAAAACCTATGTATGAATGTTTTGCGTCCGCAATATCGGTTGCAAAACACTCGCAGTTTACCACCCTTCTCAGTAGAGTGGTAAAGCCCTCACAAACGGGAATGGGTCCCCTGGGCACCCCTTCCCCTTTGGGAATGGATACACACATTTTTTTTAAGAGCAGGCAGTGGTCCCAGGGACCACTGCCTGCCCTTAAAAACTGAAAATGAAATGTTTCATTTTTATTTTTTAAATACATCTCATTTTCCTTTAAGGAAAACGGGCTGCATTTAAAAACAAGCATTTGCAATGCAAATAGGTCTCGCATTTTTTAGTTTAAGCTATTGGCATTGTAAATGATAATGCCTTTTATTTATGTTTTTAAAAATGAAAACATAAATAAAAGACCCATTGACATCTAATTAAAGGACACATGCACAAAAGAGTAGGTTATTTGAGGCAATTCACAAACAGTTATACTTTATTCGTGGACCCTAATGCTCCCAAAGCTCTGTGGCGCGGTTACTCCCCGGGTAGACAGGCATTTTCTAAACACGAGATTCAGTTTATGACATACTTTTAAACAACCAGACCACACAGAACAGTAAGCCGTTTAAATGTCAGGGAAAGAAAATCAATGACGATAACAGATCTCTGGTTCATGTACTCAATTACCAAAGCACGTAATGGTGAATGACAGCTACTTCTATAGAGTGATAGCTATTTCCCTATAACAGTGAACACAGAATATATAACCAACAGACCCCATGAACTATAGGAAAGCAGCTATACGCAAAACAGCCAGAGCAAACTAGAATGGATTACCAAGCCAGACTGATGAAGAACTCAGGACACATAAGAGATAAGGTCCTGACAAACTTATAAAGAAGCAGATCTCTTGAGACGCTGAACAGATATCATTTAAGACCAAACTGTTATTTACATCTTTGAATCATGTGATCGTTTTCATATAAAGGAAAATACTCAAAAATGTTAAGCATGGAAGGGAAAATTTCAGTTTCAACGAGTAACGACTTTGAATAGGAAGAGGCCTTAATTGTATTGTATTGTATTGCATTGCATTTATATAGCGCTTACTACCCCTGACGAGGCGTTGAAGCGCTTTTTGGCGAGTAGCTCGCTACTCCAGGACCCATAGAGGATTAGTGTTGAATTAGTATAGTGAATTATGAAAGTCATTTTAAGTGGTGGATAGGTTAGTCAGTTATTTGGATTCGGAAGGATAGCAGAAGGATAGAAGAGGAAAAAAGGTTTGTATTTATATAGCGCTTGTTACCCCTGAAGGGGTGTTGAAGCGCTTTTTTGTGCTCTCAACTGCCCACTTATCAGAACCAAGCCCTCTGTATACTGTCCCAGGGAATCCCGACTACATAGAATTCATAGCACAGACTAAAAAGAGGAATCTAGGGAAAGCCAACCAGCAGAGTAGTGTTGGATAATAAATAACATGCAGTGTTTTTCTTGTGAACAAATGTATAAACAGCACACTTTATAACAATGCTGCAAATGTTATTGCTCATTCCAGATTAAACTTATTTCGGGTAAACTGGCATATCCAAATAGCACAAGTCACAATGTGTTTCAGGGAGCTTTAGCCCATACTGAAAATCTCAAGCTGTACACAGATTTATGAGAAGTGACTAGAGGGAGGGTCTTTTGTCTGGAGTGACACATGGGAATAAGGATATGGAACTCCTATTAATGTGAGGTTATAATATAGCGTGGTATGGTGGTAAACCTGTGTCAGGGAGTGTGCTAGTGCAAGTAGCTGTGGGGAAACTCAGTGAATAACCAATTTCCTCACAAGTAAAAAGTATCAGAAGCCTCAAGAACATGGGATGTGTCTGAAATCAGGAAAATTGAAATCAACAGTGAAACCAGAATGTTTCCCCAAGCGAGGCGACACAATCACAGGGTGGAGAGGGGCCCCAAAACCAAAAGAGCAGCTAAGTTTATTTTCAGCAAAGAAATCCCAGAAGTTAAGGGTTCAGACACAAATCCAATGACAGTGCTGTGCCTCTCCACGTTTACATCATTCCCCACAATTTTGGATTAGGAGTCTGCCCTTTATCTGCATGAACATCTCCAGAATAGGTGAAGTTTTCAGTTTGTCCTCTGCGCCAGGATTGTTTTAGCTCAAATTGTTCAACTGTGCAGGAACAGCTCTAAAAACAGCTTTTTTTAATGGTCGCCATACATAGAATAAGGTAATACGAAGCTAAGCATAGTCAGACATTACAGTGAGGGGTGGTTGAAGAATTAAAATGCCCTGCCAAATCCTGCAGTTTCGTTCAGGAGCACCAGTCGGTGAAGTCCAAGGTAGACCCGAGGTTGCTTTCCTGATGATTATTTCCAAGGGTCGCAGACGTGTAGGAGAAGGGAAGGGTAGCAAAAATAAGAGGAAAGGAAAAAATTCATGCTTAACATTATATTTACCACATTACAATGGCTAATTTGAAGTGCATTCACTGTAATTTTCAGCATACAAAGTTAAGTCAATGTGTCATATTGTACTGCAACCTTGTTGTAGCACCTCAAACCACTGTCTATGCCACCCAGCGCTTTGACTCTGGTTAAGTAACCTAAATCCCTTGAGATGTGGGCGGGTGGAAGACTATGGATTTGTAGGCATCACAACCGTGAAAAGAGGGCCTAGCGTGGTATGACACCACAAGTAAACAACACAAAGGTTTTTAAAGTGTGTTAAAATTAAACATGAGCCTGAGTTTTTAAATAAACTGTAACCAGAACAGCTGTTTTTCATGATGGGATGTTACAGAATAGCTAGCAAATGAAAATGATGCTTTCCGCCTGGGGTTTTGATGAATCAATCACAGGTCTGGCGCTCGGCACACAATCTGAAATAGTCACAAGACCAGTGACACTTTGACGCACAATCGGACACTCTTCACACATATGCGTAGTGTCTGATATTCTGTCACCTGCATAATTAAACATAGACTTGTGTATAGTGCCCGACACCACATGCACAATTGTCAAAGTGCAAAGTGTCCACATATAAACAATCTGACTCACTTCTCAAATACAGTATGACAAATGCCGATTTAAGCATACATGCATGCAACACACAATCACGCAAAATGCGACAAGCACACTGAAAACATGGTACACTTGCACAATCTAACACTCTCACGCACAAGACTTCACCTACACAAACATCGCATACACACACATCACATAATACACACGCACGCGCTTGAACTTCTACAGGTTTATGACCCTCCATTACCATGGTGAGGAAACAGTAACGGAGCTGGGGAGAGTTCCAGTCACTCAGCGGCTGTGACCTCCGCACTGGCTTTAGTCACTTTTACGTGTGAAGGAGAGAACTAGCACGGGCAGGAAAACGAGAGAGTGACTTAATGATTTTTTGATACTGACGCTTCGGAGTAGAAAAGGACAATTCTTGCTTAGCTGCCAATCAATAAAGCTCACATTTTTTAAGAAAAAAAAAGATGTAGGCGAAGAGGGAGGAAGCTGCAGTGTGGGCCGGGCAGGGAGGGGTTGAACAGCCTCGCCCTCAGCACTGCCTCCTCGTAATCGGGGACACACAAGCTCCGGGGAAGGCTCCCTCCCCCAATCTGCAGATTGCAGTTTTTTATGAAACGCTGCTAGATTAATATCAGGGGACTCATTTCTGCAAAAATGTTGGTAAACTAAAGCTTTTTGAGGTGAGTAGCATTCGCCAAAACTAGAAACACAGCAGCTTTTAAAACTGAATACTTACAGTGTAAATGCCTTGCACAACAAAGGAAGTTACCAGGGCTATAAGTGGGCCGGGTCACCTGCAGTTCTAAACGTGCAGAACAATGTGAAACCACATAAAACAAAACATAAAATACCTTTTCCCCAATGCGCCAGTGATTTCAGCAGGCGGCTTGGAGGACTCAGCGCGCACCATCCGTGCAGTGCGAGTCCTAAATTGGGAAACACGCCGGTCTCTGGGAAACGATTCAGTACACAGGTTTCCCAGCAAGAAAGGCACGCCGAAGTGGATGCCTGCTTGTGCCCCGGGGGACCGCAGAGTGATAGAAAAGCACTCAATTAGGTCCCTGCTTGTGCCCCAGGGGCACTGTAAAGTGCACACAATGCCGAAGTCAGCAACGTGGGTACGAGATTAAATGTTTTAAGTTTGTGAATATCACGCGCTTGCCTTGAAGTAAAAAAAAAATATCCGTGTGGGGAAACATACGAGATTATACGTTCAAAGTCTGTCAATATCAAGCACTTGGCTTGCCTCGAAGTAAAAAATATATATACGTGCCGGGAAACACACTCGGCACAGATCAAACGTTCAAAGTCTGTCAATATCACGCGCTTGGTCTCCAAGTAAAAAAATATATACATGCCGAAAAATATACATGTCGGGAAACACACTGGGCACGGGCTGAAACATTTGAACTCTGTCAAAAAGCAAGGCACATTAAAAAAAGAGATCTCCCCAAAACAACAGACCAAAAAAAGTGGACTAATACAAGTAAAGGGGCCAATAGCCATAGGCGTGCACAACAGGAAAAAAGGAGGGACTTGGAACACTATTAGCCAATAGCAAGTAGTAAATTTTGAAAGACCCACTCAATAACAAATAGAAAAAAGGAGGCGGGGACTCACCTAGTAAAGCATATACTGCATGTCTCAACGAGACAGCGCAAGCGCTGCCTAGGCGAGACCTAAAAAGGAACTGCTTTATCGACAAAGCAGTCCCAGACATGGTGGTCTGCTGACCTCAGCAGGCCACCATCCCTGGGAGTGCCAGCCATTCCAAATGGGGTCGCAAATTGCGACGGCCTCATTATTAATCATGAGGCATGCAATTTGCGACCCCATTGGGAATCAGAAACAGTGTCTGTACATTGGAATTTGTGACTCGCAAATTGCGACTCACAATTTGTCGCAATTTGCGAGTCGCAAAATCCAATAGTCGTACATCTGGCCCTTAGTCCCTGTGTCTTAGAAAGACAAAAAAAAAAAAAAAAATAGAGTTGCAGGAAATGAATTCACTGGCCCCCTAGACCTTGTTGGGGGGCTCACCAAGGGAACCTCCGTGTGGCCAAAAGTTTTTTTTAAATTTGGTATTACCGTGGTTGTGATAGTACCGCAGTACTGTGCCACCAATGAAAAAAAAAGATAGGACCTTATTTTTCAATAAAATGGACAAGGGCATGGAGGCTTGGTGCATTCTTTTGTATAAAACAAATGGGATGGGTCATGTGTGAGGCTCCCACTTCTGCGACCCACATATTGGCTCCAGGGACCCACAGCCCTGCAGGGACTGCCACATTATTATTTTTAACATAGATTGGGGCCTCACACAGCCCAACAAAATAATATTGCTTCCGCCACAGGAAGGAGCTGAAAGGGCCCTGCTGAGCAGGAGCATAAAACAACTATCATACCCACCCCCAGCTTGGGCAGGGAACAGTAAATGTACACCTGCTCAATTCAATAGTTTTCTTAAATGGAGTTACTAGCTTACTCATATTCTCCCCTTGTCTACATGCCTTGAATGTACTTATTCTTTAAATCCATCCTGCAGTTTTATCCATTATGTTTTTCTATTTCAAACTTGATGCATCTTTTAACTAATGTGTCTCTCATGGATCTTGCTTTCCTGTTGTATTTACATCTGTAAGTAGCACTGTGGCCTGTTTACCTAACTAATAAATTGATTGCCAAGGAGGTGTTGTTTAACATTTTTGTTTATGCTTTCAGAAGTATTCCCCTTATTGATGATTTATTGGAGCTGATTTTTGACAGTTGCATATTTTGGAAATATATTTGAAGCTCAAGGAAATGTAATGGACCTTTTGTTACCCTAACCTGGTGATGGATGTGTGCTAAGAACAGTAGGAAAAAAATCCCACTGACTCAATATTGAATTTTTAATCACAATGACAAGAATGTTATCCTTTGTAAATAGTCTATGATACATTGGATGGTAATGAAACAGTCATGTGATTATATTTATGATAAAAGGTCCACTGAGGCAGTGTGGAAAAGAATAATTTCATAACAGTGGAAAATAATTCTCTAAATAATTAGTGTATTATAATAGTATTATTGAATTGTCAAAGACAAACTGATTGATAATATAATTTTCGAAATGATGACATTTTTCTGATAATGAAATATGAAGTATATCTTCTGTGTTTATGATTCATGTTACTTGCCCTGTGTAAGGAGCACTTTTCAAAATGGTGTCATGCATCGTGACCAAGGTTAGTGTGTAGGTGAAACACATAGATGTTTATACCTTGGCTGGAGAAATACATGCATGAAAATAACTTCCATTTTAGTTTTTTTGCACAGTGCAGTCACCACTGTATAGTTATGGTTAAGAAAGAGTTTAGATTGAAAAGGCATTTTTTTGATTTGCCTATAACTTTTGACCCACGAACAAATTTGCACATACCTTGGCAATCTATTTACCCAGGCTGCTAAGGTTCACCATGCCAAGTTACCTCATTATCCATGTAGGGGGGAGGAAAGTGAAAGGTGATGTAAAAAAGAAGTTTTTTTTCCAGTTTTAGCTCCCGTGGGTAATTTTTCGCAAACAAGGCTGAAAGGATTTACACCACACTTGCCATTAAAATAGAACCTTACCAAGCAAGTGTGCCTTTTTGTTTTTCTGTGAACTTGTTCAGTAGTTTCTGAGTTATAAGTGTTTAAAACTATTTGCTGGTTGGGCTTGAAAGGGTTAACAGTTTTGTATATCTCTGTCGTTTAGACTTCTGTCGACCAATTTGAATTTTTCCTCAAATGTAATTAACTGGAAAAAAAACAGTTTTCTGTAGCAGAAACCCCTTCCATTTTGTGAAGAGTCTCGAGTCAGACATTACTGGTGATTCTACACTCAGACACACAATGATGGGTTCACTGAGGAATCTGAATATGCTCACGTCATTAACCTTAAACACTCCTTACTGCACTTAATGCTATTTTTCCATAAACCCTAAAAGAGAATGGAAAAAAAACCTTAATGCTTAATTCCCTTGAACACTTTAGTTATAACGTCTTACTTCCCCTCACTGCTAGCATTCCATGAGCCTTAAAACTCCTTGCTACCCCTTAACCAACCCTTCCAGAAGCCTAAAAATCGCATACTATCCCTTAATGCTACTCATTCTTGAAGTCTTAAAAAGTCATTACTACACCTTATTGCTAACCTTCCCTGAACCATAAAAGCTCCTTAATCTTATATATGCCTTATCCCTCCCCTTCCGTTCACTCTAAAAAACCCTTACTAACCCTTAACACTTCCCTTCTCTGAATCCTAAAAAAAACCTTATTACCCCTTAAAACTATTCTTCCCTGAACCTTAAATACTTCTTACTACCCTTTAACCATATCAATCACTGAACCCTTAAAACCCCCTACCACCCCATAACTCTTAGTATCCCTGAACCCTAAAACCCCTTTATAGTACCCTATCCTGAATCTTAAAACCCCCTTAATACACTTTAGTGCTACTAATCACTAAAGCTGTAAAACACCCTTTTGCCCTTTAACTTAACACATCCCTGAACCCTAAAATCCCATTAATGAAAGACTTCCCTGAACTCAAAATTCTCTAACTACCCCTTAACACTATCCATTTCTGAACCCTAATAAAAACCTTACTATTACTTAACAATACTAATTCCTAGTTGTCCCCTTACTACATCTTTATGGTACCTTTACCTAAACTCTAAAAACTCATTACTACCACTTAACGCTACCATCACTAAGACCTATAAAACCGTTACAACCCCTTTACATTGCATATTCATGAACTCTAAAAAACTTGTACTACCCCCAATGTTACCCTGAACTACAATCGCAAATGGCTGTCAAGAGTCCAGCAAAAGTTGAAGTCTCCACACATGGCCACTCACTCAGATTCAACACACACAGATTAGAACACGTCAACAGAGCCAAAAGTGGCATGACACAGTAGTGTGTCCAAGACGGATGTATGACGATATCACGCATGCATCACATCGCATGCCATTAGATCAAGCGTTGGAGGGCGCTGGACTTAGGAGTAGTTTAATTTACTATTCCAACTCCAGCCTACGTACAGTAGGGAAGGTGTTGGAATGTAAATTAAACTACTCCTTGTCCTATAGCGCCCTCCAGTGCAAGTCGTTGTAACGACTTGCGTTGTTAAAACCGCGATCTAATGGCATGCGATGTAATGCATGCGTTCTAAAGGTTGTTTCCCTACCGGGGAAGAAGCCCACTGACTCAGATACGTATTCAGGGCTACAAGCAGGGATCGGATCACGCCAATGGATGCGAAGGTGCAGTGATGCAGTGGTTCAGGATTCCCCACATCGCCTGCTACTGACTCAGATGACCATTCAGGCTACACCCAGATAGAAAATACACCAATGGAGGCAAAGGTGCAGTGACACAGTGAGGTGTCCAAAACAGGCCCAGCTCTGGTTATGGTTATAAAAGCTCACAACAAAATAACTCATGGCGTCCATCATGCACAAACAATGTATTTGCCAATAGCACAGATACCCAAAAACTGTTAAGGAAAGAACTTCATGGTGGTTATGGCATATGTTGTGGCATTATTAACCATAACTGGAGAATGTCAGTGGTTTAACACCTGTAAGCCAGAGCACAACTCAGTTGTTAATTGGTCAATTTGGAATTAAGAATTAATATATGATTTATATATTAATATTATGGCAATATGATATGACATACTTGATGTTTTCACATACAATCATTATAAACACAGATGGAAGTGCTTTTGGCAAACAAACCACGCAGATGGGGAGGCAGTCTTCACCAACTTGACTGGCTGGCAAGCCTCATACTAGTTTCTTTATGAGTCCTGCAGGGTGTTTGTCACTAAAACCACACCCCTTAGTATCCTTCTCCATCAATGATTTATGTTTGTGCTCCTTCCTTTTTATGCAAGAACCCCACAATGGTGTTGCACCACACAGCTTTACTAGATGTCCATCTAAAGTGAAAAAAGGGTGCAGCACCTCTGACCATTACTAGAGGTGAAGTCTCTACGAGTTATTCAGAAGAAGGCATTCGTTGTTAGCAGAGATCCATCTAAATTCAGCATAAATGGTTCAATACCTCAGGTTGTTAAAAGATGCTCACCAAAGGTCTGCAGAAGAACTAATAGGTCACCAAATACCCCGCACCCACAAACATGTCCCTAGCGCACATCGGGAAAAATAACAGTATGCTTTGTTTTTGACATCCATTTTGTTAAATGTGATAACATTAGGATGCACTGTAGCCCAGTATATTCACAAATACGTTCACTGAGTGATGTCCAAGTAGTTAATGCCTGTGTGGTTACTAATTCTTCAATATTGACTGCTGAAGATAGTATTGAACCCCACCCCAGCTGACTTCACCACCTCTAAAAAGAATTAGAAGAAGCAAGCGGGCAACCTTAAAGAGGAAGACTGTGTCCACATCCCTTCCTTTTGAAAAGTCTATCTGCCCCTTTCCCACCGTCGCTACAAGAAGAAAGTTTGCACTCTTCCAATATATCTCTTTTAAATTCCATTATTAAAGAACATTGCAATGGTCTGTTTGCAAAGTTGGAGCTGGTCTTAAAGGATTTGAGAGAGGATCTAATCACTAAATTCAAGTTGAGGATAGGGAAAATGTTGACATCCCCTGGTCTGTCCCTGGTACAGATGTCCCCAGCGGCATTGCAGAGGCTGATTCAGCACCCTCAATGCTGTATCACTTGCGGGGGTTCCTAGTTCTTTGGTTGCTAATCCATCTAGCCGTCTACGTGGTGCAGAAAAAGTAGATCCTCCACACTCTACCTCTGCTCAAAGAGAGAGTTGTGGATGGACTTGAAACACAAGGTTATGCACTGGATCAGAGTACATTCTGGTTGGGATGATGATATCTCATCCGAGATCCTGACAATGAGGAGAGTGTCAGGGGTGGGCCAAGAACCAAAATTATCCCCAGGGGACTGTGACGTCATACATTTTAGAAACCCATGACTGGTGGGGATATTATTCACAGCAATGAAACATCTGGGTGACCCCCTTGGATTTCTTTTATAAACCGCTCACAACTTGGGTCGGGTGGGAGAAGATCTTGGACAGGGCAGGGTAAAACCTGTTGCTCCAGTTCAGGCTCCATCGATTTCTCTGTGCAATCATTTCTCCCCCCTAAATAATCTGCAGGAAATTGACGGACGCCCACCGCCTTCTGATCCCTGTTTTCTTTCCTTCCTGGCTCCTGAATGTGATACCCCACAAGACCAATATTGAGCCCAGTCGCTAAAACTGATTTAACACCAAGAGCCAATACACATTTTGCAACTCACCAATTTATTATAATGGAACATTGCTGGTGGTTGTGGTAAGTTATCCAATGAAGGCTGGTTGGGTTATATAAAAGATTTTCCCCTAATCTGCTTACAAGAGACCTGGGCTTTGGATGATTTTCATATCAATGGATTTCTTTCTTTTTGTAATCCAGCATTATCATCGACTTGTGGGCGGGCAAGGGGGTGTTTGACTATTTTGACTTCCATTAGGATAACTCGCCTAAAAGTGAAATCTTTAGGATCTTCCTCTTGGTTTCCATTACTAGGGTTCACAGGGTTGGCTTCAGATGAGTTATTAATTATTAATTTCTATCACAATCTTTTTGACCATCGCTGTTCTGATGTTGTGGCTTTGCTGGATAATCTGATCACAAATGTGAGTCCCAAAAATTGAGCCTTGTGTCTACTTTGGGCAGGCATTTTTAAATGCACTCTATGTAAAATTAGTGTGTTGCAGATGTGTGGTGGAGAGAATATAGAGGGCCTGGTGATGACCCATTTTAGGTACTCTAACTAAGGGGATGCTTTAAATAGCATTACAAATGTAGTTTTTTAGTCTCAGAATGTAAAATTTCTCCAAATTGTTTAAGTGACCATAACCCTCTTGTAGTATCATTTAAAGCGGACAAAGCCAAATTAGTGGGTAATTTGGACGTGGCCCCCGTCACTTTTTCTTTTAACAAAGGTCTTGAAATCAGACGGGATCTTATTGACCCGAAAAGGTTTTTGGAGCCTGTAGTTACTGAAAATCCAGACGCAGTGGACAAGTGTCTAACTTCTGAAATTGCTCCCTCGACTATATTAGAGTGTTTTGGCACTGTTTGTTTCGCAATCTCCCAATCGCTAATCTCGAAACATTCCCCATCTTATTTACCTCCACAGAGATGGTTCAACGCAACTTATTTGAAAACACACAAACAGCTGGAGGCTGCCTTAAACTGTGTCCAGAAAAATAAGGAGACTAATATTGCAGTGCATAAGATCCATAAAGCTACCCTGAGAGACAGGAAGGCTGAACTTACAGACCTCAAAAGACACACAATTGATGGACGGAATGCAGAACAAATCAAAACATTCACCCCCCGTCAAGAGATCTGGGTTAAATCCATCATTCTTTTGCTCACCATGCCACCCCAGTATAGACCAGGCCATATGCAAATCAGTCTTGACCCTGTGCCTCATGGGAACAGTCCAGCCCGAACTGCCAAGCCAGGTCCTCCCTGGACCAGAAACCAGCATCCTAGGACCGGTTTCGTGGTATCACCCCTCATCAGCCAGGATAGCTTGAATCCAGTGGCACAGTGAGCCCGGGACCCACGTCTGGGCATACCCGGTGCACTTAGGGCGAGAAAGCAAAAGACACACAATTGATGGACGGTATGCAGAACAAATCAAAACATTCACCCCCAGTCAACGAGATCTGGGTTAAATCCATCATTCTTTTGCTCACCATGCCACCCCAGTTTAGACCTGGCCATATGCAAATCAGTCTTGACCCTGTGCCTCATGGGAACAGTCCAGCCCGAACTGCCAAGCCAGGTTCTCCCTGGACCAGAAACCAGCATCCTAGGACCGGTTGCCACTGGAGTCAAGCTATCCTGGCTGATGAGGGCTGAAAGCCCGAAACCGGTCCTAGGATGCTTGTTTCCAGTCCAGGGAGGACCTGGCCTGGCAGTTCAGGCTGGACTGTTCCCATTGGACGCAGGGTCAAGACTGATTTGCATATGGCTGGGTCCAAACTGGAATGGCATGGTGAGCAAAAGAACGATGGATTTAGGCCCAGATCTTTGTACTGGGGTGAATGTATGACATTGTTCTGCATTCTGTCCATCAATTGTTGTTTTTGCATTTGTCACCCCGAGTAGGACGGGTATGCCCAGACGTGGGTCCCGTGCTCTCCATGCCACTGGAGTGAAGCTATCCTGGCTGATGAGGGCTGAAATCCCAAAACCGGTCCTAGGATGCTTGTTTCCAGTCCAGGGAGGACCTGGCCTGGCAGTTTGGGCTGGACTGTTCCCATTGGGCGCAGGGTCAAGACTGATTTGCATATGGCTGGGTCCAAACTGGAATGGCATGGTGAGCAGAAAAATGATGGATTTAGGCCCAGATCTTTGTACTGGGGTGAATGTATGACATTGTTCTGCATTCTGTCCATCAATTGTTGTTTTTGCATTTGTCACCCCGAGTGGGACGGGTATGCCCAGATGTTGGTCCCGTGTTCTCCATGCCACTGGAGTCAAGCTATCCTGGCTGATGAGGGCTGAAAGCCCGAAACCGGTCCTAGGATGCTTGTTTCCAGTCCAGGGAGGACCTGGCCTGGCAGTTCGAGCTGGACTGTTCCCATTGGATGCAGGGTCAAGACTGATTTGCATATGGCTGGGTCCAAACTGGAATGGCATGGTGAGCAAAAGAACGATGGATTTAGGCCCAGATCATTGTACTGGGGTGAATGTATGACATTGTTCTGCATTCTGTTCATCAATTGTTGTTTTTGCATTTGTCACCCCGAGTAGGACGGGTATGCCCAGACGTGGGTCCCGTGCTCTCCATGCCACTGGAGTGAAGCTATCCTGGCTGATGAGGGCTGAAATCCCAAAACCGGTCCTAGGATGCTTGTTTCCAGTCCAGGGAGGACCTGGCCTGGCAGTTCGGGCTGGACTGTTCCCATTGGGCGCAGGGTCAAGACTGATTTGAATATGGCTGGGTCCAAACTGGAATGGCATAGTGAGCAGAAAATGATGGATTTAGGCCCAGATCTTTGTACTGGGGTGAATGTATGACATTGTTCTGCATTCTGTCCATCAATTGTTGTTTTTGCATTTGTCACCCCGAGTGGGACTGGTATGCCCAGACGTGGGTCCCGTGCTCTCCATGCCACTGGAATCAAGCTATCCTGGCTGAAGAGGGGTGAAACCCGAAACCGGTCCTAGGATGCTTGTTTCCAGTCCAGGGAGGACCTGGCTTGGCAGTTCGGGCTGGACTGTTCCCATGAGGCACAGGGTCAAGACTGATTTGCCTATGGCTGGGTTCAAACTGGAATGGCATGGTGAGCAAAAAAACGATGGATTTAGGCCCAGATCTCTGTACTGGGGTGAATGTATGACATTGTTCTGCATTCTGTCCATCAATTGTTGTTTTTGCATTTGTCACCCCGAGTGGGACGGGTATGCCCAGACGTGGGTCCCGTGCTCTCCATGCCACTGGAGTCAAGCTATCCTGGCTGATGAGGGCTGAAAGCCCAAAACTGGTCCTAGGATGCTTGCTTCCAGTCCAGGGAGGACCTGGCCTGTGGGCTGGACTGTTCCCATTGGGTGCAGGGTCAAGACTGATTTGCATATGGCTGGGTCCAAACTGGAATGGCATGGTGAGCAAAAAAACGATGGATTTAGGCCCAGATCTTTGTACTGGGGTGAATGTATGACATTGTTCTGCATTCTGTCCATCAATTGTTGTTTTTGATCTTAGAGACCTGCCATGGTCGGACCTAATAGTGGCAGGAAACTCAAGGAATGCAAGGTTTTTTTGGGAGGTCATGAATCACCCAATATTTACAGGAAGGCCTCCTTCCAATTCTAAATTGCTTAATTCTGGCAGGGTCTTGGGCTGCGCATTTCACACAAGTATTTAAAACCCCTAATTCCTCTTGCACACAACAGGACAATAAGACATTATCTGCTAAAGAAATGGAATTGACTGTTCAGTTTAGCCACACCAATACCATTAAGGATGTTGTTGCGACTATTAAGAAGAGGCTATGCAGAAAAACACCTGGCCCTGATGGAGTTCTGTCAGACATTTTTGGAGAAAATATTGATTTATGGACCCCTCTTCTTAGGAATGTCTACAGAGCAGCGATCAGTGGACCTTTACCCTCCACATGGAAAGAAGCCATTATAGTGCCAAGCTATAACAAGCATTGGCATAGCCAATAGGTCTCGCCTTTGGGACCTTATAAGTGTTTCGCCATGCAACAGTTGATGTTGTTGCACCAAGGATATTGTGCTGCATAACTAAATACTTATAAGGTCCCAAAGGCGACACCTATTGGCTATGCCAATGCTTGTTATATAGCGCCACTTGTCAATGAAATGAGATTCAGTTCAGCCCTGCTCCAGCTTACCATTTCTGTACTTCGCTCCTCATCAAATAAAGTAAAATGACAACAGACCGCGAGTGAAATGCGAATGTGAAAAAGAAAGCATGGATTTCTTGAATGTGAGCCATTCTTTTAATCAAAGGCAAACGCGGGGACCAGGTGGCTGTTTTGAACCAAATCATTAGCAGTCTCTGCGAGATTGAACCAGATAGGAGTTTGTTCTGAGCCAGTGACCCTGAAAAATGTCAGGCGCTCAGCTCTTATATCCGGTGGCTTCATCTCAGCAAACAAAATTAAAGGTCCATTGGGGAAGGAAGGAAAACACGTTAGGACAGGGAACCCTTCTCGTTAACATTTTACAAAAAAAGGGCCTCACACATCAAGGCTTTTGTTAGTAAAAAAAAAATCTACAATTCCATTGGTGTTTATTATTTATGGTCCTGTCATGTCAGGCAGCAGACAGAATGTGCATAATTTAAGAGCTCCAACCCCGGTGAGTGTCAAGTGCTGAGATAACACAGAAGAAAGAAAAAAAAAGTAACACGCACAAAAAACAGGACACTGAAAACTGGAAGGTTCAACACAAAATGATCCTAGGTTGGATGTAGTGATTATATTCAGGTGTTGTCACAGAGCTGTTCAGGAGGCTCCCAAGAGACAAAAACACCCCCAGAGGGCTGCGAATACCGAGACAAGAGTTCGCATCTCACAGACCGCCAGGAGAAGAGGCGCGGGGGGGTGGGGAGTTAAAGCCCCTAAATCCCGACTCCGTAGAACCAGGATATATTGCACATGACCCCTTTCCCCCAACGAACACTAGCTGTATGCTCTGACATATAGCGTGGGTTCACCACGGAAGGGGGGGGCGTACAGAATGCCTTATTACAGCCTCACAACAGCTGGACTCCACCGTGTGGGCGCTACAGCACTGTAGTTTAAACTACTAAACTACAGCATAAAATCTAGAAAACGAAAGACGCGCACACCAGTTCCAGGCACTGTGCATGTTTTCCGGTATTCTTTTTGTCATTCAAGTTCACACATATAGGTTTGAAGGTAAAACTACAGCATTTATTACAATCTCCGATGAGGCTCTAGCTGGCGGGTAAATTGTGGACTGGCGGACGAGGAGACTCAAGATCTAATCCCAGCTTCTCAGTTTGACTACAAGTGTGATCCTGAACAGATAGTCCTCTCGCTCTTCCCATTTCTCCCAGAACAGGGGGAGATTACACTGCGCTGCAGGGGGATGTTAACTTCTGTGTATAAAACGAGACCTTAAAACGTTGAATGTATAGCGTTTGCAGTGTGCTTCAGTATTGTGCAATCGTATGCAACATGGAAATAATTTTGAAGTTCCGAGGCAAACGAGGTTGGGTATGCGGCAAGTACATCTCGCTTGTAGTGGACAGAAACTTGGAAAACAAGCAAAAGCGCGCCTCGCGCGGCAGGAGGGGGGCCTGCCGATTCCCTTGTGGGAGCCAGCGGCGATAATTGATACCATATGGCGCTGCCGCTCGCTCCCGCAAGGCAATCGCCACATGTGCACGCGTTGCCATTGAAGGCAATGGAACGCGTGCATGTTTTTGGGGAAAAAAGGGAACCGATGGCTAAAGGTCTCCTCCTATGCAACGCATGCGCGCTGCGTAGGCGAGACCTAAAAAGGGAGATAGGAATAACCCGCCTGCTACCGCCCAATATCTCTTTTGGATTCTACAGTAAAGCCTTTGGGCAGGGTTCTCTTAGGGAGCTCCAAACTATGGGCCATTCTTGAAAACCTTAAGGTAGAAGAACCCCTTATCATCCTCCTACGTTGCCTTCATTGGGACATTTCGGCTAACATCCGCTGGCCCCAGTGGGGAATGCACACCATCTATTGTCTGTAATCAAGGAGTTTGCCAGGGCTGTATCCTTGCTCCGTTTTTGTTACAGAAGAAATTACATTTTCTGAGGGCGGGTACTTGGTCCATCCCAACCCTCCTGTACCCGGATGATGCCATCCTCATAGCTAGGACTGCCAATAGTCTGAAGAGAGCGCATGACACCTTTGCCGAATTTATGACCACTTTAGATTCGTATCCAAATTATGGCCCAAGGCCAGTGAGGGAGGTGATATCCCTGTATAAAGCTAAATGCTTCTCATTCGCTATCTATGGGGTGGGAGTATCATAACTGTGCTAGACTTCCAAAAGTAGAAAATATGTTTGCACTGCAGATTACTTATGGTACCATCGGGATCGCCCACCTTTTTGTGTCACTCAGAAATGGACTTAAATTACCTGGAAGATGTTCTGTGCCTGGCCCCACTGTTGTTATGGTAGAAAATTCGGTAATCCTCTGAGTTAAGTCTCACTAAATGTATTCTTTTGGATTGCTTAGTCTTGGGCAAATCTGACAACACTGCATGGCTGGTCTATGTTAAGATACTTTTATCAGACTGGGAGCCCCAGAGTTTTTAATTCAATTCCCAAGAGCCCAGATAAAGTTCGTTATCATGATCTGGCGCACCTCAATCATAGACATAAGGCACTTCAACTGTCCTCTTTCGATAATTACCATTCATTTATTACCCAGTCACGAGTTGGGATTTTATTTAACTCATGTAGAAAATTCCCAATACAGATTTTATCTGACTTGGCTACGAACGGGGTTTTGGCATTTTCATTCAGCCTTTCCGCAGCCAGGTGTATGGTTTGAAAATCTACCGGCCTGCCCTTGTGACAACCATTCACAACAAAGCACATTGCACTTTATGCTCTTTTGTCCACTCTACAAATCTGTGAGATCTTGTCTTTTAATCTCTCTTTTGTGTCCACTACACTTTAACGCACATAAGAACGGCTTTATATACTTACAGCAATAGACTCGCCAGGGTTCGTTACATCAGAGTGTCTATAATTATTTCACAATTTTAGCTAAGTTTTGGGGGAATTGTATTGTATATTCAGTTTTAAGAAAGTTTTATATTTTACAGTGAGATTATAGCAGTTGTGAAAATGTTTCTACCACGTGAAATTCATTGTAAAGATGGTGTGGAATGTTATTTATATGCTTATCTTTTATGGCTGCTTTGCCAGATATGGTTTATGACTGACTGAGTGTATCAGTAAATATTTTACTCCTAATATTATTGCCTAATCCGTCAGAAAAAGTGAATCCCACAGGTTCTGTTCAGATGAACCATTTCATCTACTATTCACTATCCCAGCATCCCCAGGGCTACGTTCCTCCTCTAAACAAGCATTGGCATAGCCAATAGGTCTCGCCTTTGGGACCTTGTAAGTATTTGGCCATGCAGCACATTGATAACACGATAACAAGTAAAGGTGCTCTTAAAGTGAAAGCGGCAGTGCTCACAAAGTGAAGGCAGCCCGTTCACAAACAATTAAGGCGCACTTAAAAGTAAAAGCAGCGCCCTTCACAAACAAAGGTGCACAAGGTGAAAGCGGCACCATTCCCAAATAAAAAATAATAATAAAGGAGTGAGGTCATGCTGTGTGGTAAGCGCGTTGCTCACCTCTGCCACTTCTTACATTTCGATTGATGTTTGCGCGAATGCCCCAGATAAAGCACGTCGGTAGGCAGAGGACGGGAGAGCGTGTACCACCAGCCTTTCCTACAAAATGACAGCACTTTGAAAGAATGCTGGACTTCAGTTCACCCACCCAGCTGGAATTATTACGATCAAGGCTGTTAAACAGGACAGGCTCCAAAATGGCCACCGCGGAAGACAATGCACAATGCCACATTCTGGAGAGCTGGTGCTGGAGCCCCTGACAGGTGATGGATTAGCAGAAACCAGCGCAACTTCCTAATGTCTCCACAGAACAGTGTGCGGTTTATCGCCAGGCACACTGCGTGCATTATGCTGCCTCCGCGGCACCTGGCTTCCCCTTAATCCACCCCTTTTCCCCTGCTGTCGATTGCTGGCAGTAGTTACACCTCCTCTGCCCCCTTGCGAGCCCCCCAGAATCCCCTTAATTAGCTTCCAGCCGGCTGCTGTCACAGCGGGAAAATTGATAGGATCTGCCCACTTGATACATATTCTGTGTGTGCAGGGAAGCTTGCACAGCTGGTGACCATGTGATACTTAATCTGTGTGCAGGGAAGCTTGCGCTACTGGTGACCACGTGATACATATTCTGTGCGGGCAGGGAAGCTTGCACTGCTGGTGACCACGTGATACATATTCTGTGAGTGCAGGGAAGCTTGCACTGCTGGTGACCACGTGATACATATTCTGTGCGTGCAGGGAAGCTTGCACTGCTGGTGACCATGTGATACTTATGCTGTGTGCAGGGAAGCTTGCACTGCTGGTGACCACGTGATACATATGCTGTGCGTGCAGGGAAGCTTGCACTGCTGGTGACCACATGACACTTAATCTGTGTGCAGGGAAGCTTGCACTGCTGGTGACCACGTGACACTTAATCTGTGTGCAGGGAAGCTTGCACTGCTGGTGACCACGTGATAAATATTGTGTGCGTGCAGGAAAGCTTGCTCGGCTGGTGACCACGTAATACTGTTCTCTGTGCCTTACTGTTGAGAAGACCTTTTCACTGTTCAAAAGCCAAAGCGACTGGCATTGTCAATGTTTGTGTGAAAACATTCTCAATTCAGTCCTGAGCATGCTTCGGCTCTTTCTGAATATTCTCGGCTAACGACAATATTTCACTCCAAGTACTTTGCGAGTAGCAGTTGCACATGTTTAATGTGGTACATTCTGTGCTGTTCACTAATGCGCACCCTGGTGCCACAGGAAACGTAACAACATTTCACTCATGTTTTTTTAACTACATAAGTGTTGAGGAAAAAAACTTTCGCAATTTCCTCTCGGATCCTGGTCTTTTCTCCCCTGGCATTTCCCGCATCCTTGTGCAGTGCAAGACAGATGTCAGTGTTTCACTTTGATTACCCGCACACCCAAACTGGAAAAGGCCACACTTGTAAAACCTTTATTTGCTTATTGTACTTCTTAAAAAGCTTTAATGCCTCATAATACTGATTGTGGGGTTAAAGAATACCAGGACTAAAAACCGAGCGTGTTTAACAGCTGCTAGAAGGCTCGTTTCTATTGTACTTCTTAAAAAAGCTTTAATGCCTCATAATACTGATTGTGGGGTTAAAGAATACCAGGACTAAAAACCGAGCGTGTTTAACAGCTGCTAGAAGACTTGTTTCCAGTTCACGTAAATCCGCACAGTTTGAGGAAGTTTGAGGAGGAGGGAGCGGGGGAGGGGAGAGAGGAGGAAGCCTGGCCCTGTTTCCCTTATGGGAGCGAGCAGGAAACATCTGTTTGTAATTATTAACAGATGGTTCCTACTCACTCCCGCAAGGGAATCGCCAAATGTGCACGCGTTGCCATTCAAAGCAATGCAACGCGTGCACATTTTTCGCCTCAAAAGCGAACCGATTACAAAAGGTCTTTTTCCTACGCAGCGCATGCGCGCTGCGTAGGCGAGACCTAATGAGCGAAAAGGAAGATAGAAGCAGGGCTGCTTGAAACATTGAACACTATGGGGTCGATTCCGATTCGGGCCGGAAAAAACACCGACCGACTCGGAGCTGAAAATTATACCGACCGACACGTACCTGTGGCGCCCGACACGCCAAGTACGATGCAAAGCGTGCAAAATCCGACCGACACGTACAGAACCCAAGCCGAACGACCGAGCCGCACGGAAAACAGCAATCCGGCCGGAAAAACACGCGAATCGAACCGACCGACACGCACCCGGAACAAATCCGACCGAAACGTACACGCGAACTCCAAACCGCAAAGTACGATGCAAGGCGCGAAAACCATGACCGAGTCGGACGGAGGACAAGCCGCACGACCGACACGCATACAAAACCGAGCCGAAGCAACACAAAACACCGCGACCGACGCGTACGCAGCATAGAAAACTGCACAAACACAGCGTGAACGAAACAGAGAACACCGTACGAGACTAATGCAGGGTCCGACTCGGTCACAACAACGTTTCCAACATGCACAGACAGTACAAAGGAAAAATCACACAAAAAAAGGCCAAACAAGCAATTACAAAGCCAATAAATACTGGGGGGTGGGGACAGAGAACAAAGACACACCCACAACTCCACCCATATAAAGGACACAAATCACAACCATGATCCTTTGCAAATGCCATTCCACTGCCAGCACCCAAGAGACAGCAACCACACACCCACAGCTCATCCCTCACACAAGCCACACACCATCAGCACACCAACAAATACCTACCTCACATACACCCAGCAAAACACACACTCACACACCCTCACCTGCACACCAACACACACATCACTCACCATCACCACCCATCACCATGCCCCCCAAGAAGAATCACAAGTTCCTAGATTGTGAATTGGAAGTCCTGGTAGACGAGATCCTCAGGGTAGAGCCACAGCTGTTTGGCGCACTGGTCCAACAGACCCCCATCTCCCAGAAAACCAAGATGTGGGAGAGGATCATCAACAGGGTGAACGCACAATCACCATGTCTGCGCACAAAGACCGACATCCAGAGCAGGTGGTATGACGTGCGCAGGAGGGTCCGGGAGCTGCTCAAGAAAGACTACCTCCTGAGCCAATACACCGGCAGTGGCCCTCCTGCCAAGCCAGTATACCTCAGGCCCTGGGAGGAGAAGGTGCGGGCCATCCTTCCGCCAGTGAGCGTATATGGACTAGAGAACATCCCAGAGCCTGGTGAGTACACAACAAATGTACACAATATTCTGCCACAAAACACACACACATCACTGTCAAGGGGAGAGTCAAACCATGCACTCATAGCAATTACACAGCAACCAGAACAGAATCATCCCAAAATGTGTATGTCAGTCAGATAAACACAACACATGCCATCAAAAAGTTACATCCAACCGTGCCATCACATGTACAAACACAACTACAACTACAGCTAGGCAGTGGCACAAATATAACTAACAAACACATCCAGACATGTAGCCACCACAACAACACCAACACACAGTGAAGACCACTGAAAGGAAGGAATTCTGTGTATGCTGGTCAAGTCAGTGTAGCCAATAGCATCATGGGAGTCACAGTCACACATATTGCCCCCCCTACAACTGTCCCATCAACACCACCATGAACCATGCGCACATCACAGGGAGTGGAGAAGGACTCACAAGATGGCTGACACTGGCAACTGCTGTGGGGAGCACAAGGCCCTGCTGGGAACTGTGCACCAACAAACAGCAGGACACCACTGACTGACATCCTGAGAGACAACTTCCACTCCCTGCAATGCAAGCACGTTCCATGGTGGGATATCTGGCTGGGTGGGTGGGAAGGAGGACTTGCAGCACTGACCATAGTCACAAGCACCTCCCCTCACACACCCCCTCAACACAAACGCCACAGAACCCACCTGGTAGAATGCAATGCCTCCCATCCTAACTCAAGATCCCACAAAGAACCACCACCCTGGGTTATGTTGTGTGAAGCACAGGGACACTCTTGGGACTTTTAGCCAAACAACTGCCAGGACAACACTCCCAGCCATCCTGTCAGCACAGCCAGCCCACCCCACAGGGAAGCAGAGTCAAAGGAAGGAAGCATGGGCATGCTGGGAAGGGGGTGGAGGCAATAGCATGATGGGAGTCGTAGTCACAGCTCTACATCCCCCACCACATGGCCCAGCAAGCTCACACTCACGCATGCACATCCCACAGAGAGTGGAAAGGCCCATCAAAGATGTCTGAGACTGTTGCTGTGTCGTGGGGAGCACAAGGGCATGCTGGGAACTGCACACCAACCAACATCAGGACACCACTGTCAGCCATCTTGCCATTGCTCTCATTCCCACACATACTGAACTCCCCACAAAAGCAAGTAAGTATGGGAATGCTGGCAAGTGGGGTGGAGGCAATAGCATGATGGGAGTGGCAGTCACAGATATTGGTCACCCTCACAACTGGCCCATCAACACCACCCTGAACCATGCTCACATCACAGGGAGTGGAGAAGGACTCACAAGATGGCTGACACTGGCTACTGCTATGGGGAGCACAAGGGCATGCTGGGAACTGCACACCAACCAACAGCAGGACACCACTGTCAGCCATCTTGCCATTGCCCTCACACCCACACACACTGAACTCCCCACAAAAGCAAGTAAGTATGGGAATGCTGGCAAGTGGGGTGGAGGCAATAGCATGATGGGAGTGGCAGTCACAGATATTGGTCACCCCCACAACTGTCCCATCAACACCACCCTGAACCATGTTCACATCACAGGGAGTGGAGAAGGACTCACAAGATGGCTGACACTGGCTACTGCTGTGGGGAGCACAAGGGCATGCTGGGAACTGCACACCAACCAACAGCAGGACACCACTGTCAGCCATCTTGCCATTGCCCTCACACCCACACACACTGAACTCCCCACAAAAGCAAGTAAGTATGGGAATGCTGGCAAGTGGGGTGGAGGCAATAGCATGATGGGAGTGGCAGTCACAGATATTGGTCACCCCCACAACTGTCCCATCAACACCACCCTGAACCATGCTCACATCACAGGGAGTGGAGAAGGACTCACAAGATGGCTGACACTGGCTACTGCTGCGGGGAGCACAAGGCCCTGCTGGGAACTGTGCACCAACAAACAGCAGGACACCACTGACTGACATCCTGAGAGACAACTTCCACTCCCTGCAATGCAAGCACGTTCCATGGTGGGATATCTGGCTGGCTGGGTGGGAAGGAGGACTTGCAGCACTGACCATAGTCACAAGCACCTCCCCTCACACACCCCCTCAACACAAACTCCACAGAACCCACCTGGTAGAATGCAATGCCTCCCATCCTAACTCAAGATCCCACAAAGAACCACCACCCTGGGTTATGTTGTGTGAAGCACAGGGACACTCTTGGGACTTTTAGCCAAACAACTGCCAGGACAACACTCCCAGCCATCCTGTCAGCACAGCCAGCCCACCCCACAGGGAAGCAGAGTCAAAAGGAAGGAAGCATGGGCATGCTGGGAAGGGGGTGGAGGCAATAGCATGATGGGAGTCGTAGTCACAGCTCTACATCCCCCACCACATGGCCCAGCAAGCTCACACTCACGCATGCACATCCCACAGAGAGTGGAAAGGCCCATCAAAGATGACTGACACTGTTGCTGTGTCGTGGGGAGCACAAGGGCATGCTGGGAACTGCACACCAACCAACAGCAGGACACCACTGTCAGCCATCTTGCCATTGCTCTCACACCCACACATACTGAACTCCCCACAAAAGCAAGTAAGTATGGGAATGCTGGCAAGTGGGGTGGAGGCAATAGCATGATGGGAGTGGCAGTCACAGATATTGGTCACCCTCACAACTGGCCCATCAACACCACCCTGAACCATGCTCACATCACAGGGAGTGGAGAAGGACTCACAAGATGGCTGACACTGGCTACTGCTGTGGGGAGCACAAGGGCATGCTGGGAACTGCACACCAACCAACAGCAGGACACCACTGTCAGCCATCTTGCCATTGCCCTCACACCCACACACACTGAACTCCCCACAAAAGCAAGTAAGTATGGGAATGCTGGCAAGTGGGGTGGAGGCAATAGCATGATGGGAGTGGCAGTCACAGATATTGGTCACCCTCACAACTGGCCCATCAACACCACCCTGAACCATGCTCACATCACAGGGAGTGGAGAAGGACTCACAAGATGGCTGACACTGGCTACTGCTGTGGGGAGCACAAGGGCATGCTGGGAACTGCACACCAACCAACAGCAGGACACCACTGTCAGCCATCTTGCCATTGCTCTCACACCCACACACACTGAACTCCCCACAAAAGCAAGTAAGTATGGGAATGCTGGCAAGTGGGGTGGAGGCAATAGCATGATGGGAGTGGCAGTCACAGATATTGGTCACCCTCACAACTGGCCCATCAACACCACCCTGAACCATGCTCACATCACAGGGAGTGGAGAAGGACTCACAAGATGGCTGACACTGGCTACTGCTGTGGGGAGCACAAGGCCCTGCTGGGAACTGTGCACCAACAAACAGCAGGACACCACTGACTGACATCCTGAGAGACAACTTCCACTCCCTGCAATGCAAGCACAGTCCATGGTGGGATAACTGACTGGCTGGGTGGGTGGGAAGGAGGGCCGGCTGTCAACCAAATACAACCAATGCAGACCATGTGCACACCCCAACAAATACATAGAAATGCCCAAATAATGCAGGACAATGTGCCACACCAAAATCAACCCCTGACTGTGACGACTTAGGACAATGCAATGTACAGGCCCGCACCCAGAGGCACAGTCACAACTGTCAGGTGTGTCAACCATTGATGCCTGCAGAAACATAACATACATTGTGTGTGTCTCCCAAAAACAGGTGATGATGGGGACACAGCAGCAGACGCTGAGGAGTCCCAGTCCCAGGCTCAAGAGGATGCGGAGCTCACTGGTGTCGTACAGCCTCTGCCCTCCTCGGACGAAGAAGACCAACCTGGCACATCCGGTGCAAGTCTACATGCAGCACCAGCAGGACCACCAGCTGCAGCACCAGCAGGACCACCAGCTGCACCCCCTGCACCCACCCCTCCAACGACTGTCACCACAAATACCATCCCTGCCGACATGGACAGAACAAGGAGCAACACCAGCACAGGGACCCTGGACCAACCTGGGGCCATGGACACCACCACCACCACCAACCCCCAAGGTGGACCAGGGTCATCTGTGCGTGCCACTGCACGCACTGCACATGTCAGCAGGGGTGGTGGGAGGGGTGGGAGACAGAGGTCGCTGCTTGCAGAGGTTGCTGGTGTGCATGATGACCCACAACTGGTACGCATAGCTGATGCGTACCAGTCCAGCACCGGAGACCTCAGCCAGGTAGTGGGGCTCCTCAGAGACATGAAACAGCAGCAGGCTGCCCATCATGCCCGCTTGGACTCTCACATGTCCCACGTGGAGTCACACATGTCCCGCGTGGACTCACACATGTCCCGCGTGGAGTCCAAGTGGGATGCACTGCATGAGATGACGGCGGTGCACAGGGACATTTTACAATGCCTCCGCCAGATGAACAGCAACCAGTCCACACCTCCCTGTGTGCCAACAACATCTGGTGCTGCCCAAACTGCAACTGCCACAGGGAGGGAGGATGACTCTGGCGGAGAGTCCCCTGCACCGCAGCAGCCTGTACTTGAGGGGCCCCCCCAAGAAGAGGGGTCGTCCGAAGAGGGGCAAGTGAGAGGCCGATGGCCAAGCGCAACTCCCAGGAAGCCTGAACCTGTTCTGGATGTTCACCTTTGTGCACAGACTGTTCACCCTGTTGACGGCAACACTACTCCCACACATTGCATGGGGAGTACAAGTTGGACCAATGTCTCAGACAACTGTGGCCCCGATACTGGGGATTTTGTCTACCAGGACTTTCAATTCACCTAGGAACTTCTGATTGCAAGATTTATGTACAGCACTACCCATCCTATGCACTATTCACACAAATGTATCACAATAAACACACTAATACACCATACTTGCCTCTGTTGTGATTCCAACGTGGGTGCTGTTATGGGGATGATGAACTGCAAAATTACACTGTGTATGCGAACTGCAACAGCAAGTACAACACAGGCATGTGAGTAAAGGCAACGTGACACATATGAGTGAGACACACCACCAGGGCTACACAACACATACACACCTAGGCCATCTGACTCATTGCCTACACTGATGTTGCCAGGGAAGACGGTGCAATGCACAGACACCACACCCATTCCCAGTTGTAGTCAAGTAGCCCACAGGTGCAGTAAGCAAATGGCAGTCAAATGTGTGACCACAGACAACGCACATCACAAAGTGAAGCACAGGTTTATTACACAGTTGCAACATGTCGTAACCACTACAGATGCAAGGTAATCCCACCTGGCAGCGGGCACACAGTCAACAACTGTAGACAGAAGGAAGTCCATGGGTGTGGCGCACATCACCTGTAGGGACACAACAGCTACCACCCTGGAAGTGCAATCACGTCGTCGGTGGACACAGTTGACCAAACGAATCTGAAAGTACCCTGTGAAGGACAGAAATGACACACAGTCAAAAGCAATGGAGAACAGGACAGAACAGCAAAACTCATGCACAATACATGTTACAAGATACCCACCCAGAACCAAGTTAGCATGTCAACACTGTTGGGGAGTACAGCCCACCTGTAAGCACACATCGCAACACACATCCAGTCAAGTAGCCCATGGACACACTCCAACAGCACCAGAGCACCACCTACACATATCATGCCAACTCACATCATTGACATGACACCTCAGGATACTCACATTCAGCTAAAGAAGTTGGTGATGAGCTGTGTGCGGACATCACCCTCATCATCATCATCATCATCGTCACTGGCATCGTGGTCCAGGCCAGGATCCTCCACAGGTGGCGGATGTTGGTCATTGTCATCCTGGATGAGAGGCAACTCCTTCCGCACTGCCAGGTTGTGGAGCATGCAGCAGACGATGATAATCTTGCACACTTTCGCAGGGGCATATGGGAGGGACCCGCCGGTCTTGTCCAGGCAGCGGAAGCGGCTCTTCAGGAGACCAAATGTCCGCTCAATCACTCTCCTGGTCCGACCATGTGCCTCATTGTAGCGCATCTGGGCTGGTGTCACAGGGTTCCTGAGGGGTGTCAGCAACCACGGCATGTTGGGGTATCCCGAGTCACCTACGGACAGACAAGTGCACATTAGCTGACTTGGAAAAGTGGGCGGAATACTACAGATCAGATCACACACAATGGCACAAAGTCAGTACACACCGACAAGCCAGGCACGCTGGTTCTGCATCTGTGCCATCATCCTGGGGATGCGACTACTCCTCATCACAAAGGCATCGTGTGCTGAACCAGGGAAACGGGCACACACGTGTGTGATGGTCATATCTGCAAGACACACCACCAGTGCATTGACCGAGTGGTAGTGCTTGCGGTTCCTGTAGGCCTGCTCCTGGGCCTGTGGTGGTACCAAAGCCACATGTGTCCCATCAATGGAGCCAATGACATGCGGCATCCTCCCCAGGGCATAAAAGTCACTCTTCACGTCAGTGAGTCATCGCAGTCTAGGGAAATAGATGTACCGGTTCAGGAATAGCAACATTGCCGCCAAAACATCGCGGAGCACACGGCTCAACATGGTCTGTGACATCCCACCAGCAGTCGCCACAGTATGTTGGAAGGTACCGGTGGCAAAGAAGTGTAGGGCTGCCATCACCTTCACCTTGGGGGTCAGCGCTGTAGGATACGGCCGGCCAGGCTGCAAATGTGGGGCCAACTGCACTGCCAAATCCTCAATCAGCTGCCTGGTGAAGCGGTACCGTCGGATGCTGTCCCGTTCCACCATCGTTGCCAGGTCTGGGAATGGTCGATGGACAGCAGGAGCCCTGCAGTGCAGAGGAGAAGTAAGCAAGATTGTCAGTCAGCCCACATATGCGGCATTGAACACACTCAATATCCCAACATACATCATTATGAGGCACAACTACATGAAGTGTGCAGTTCCGTAAGGACATGTATGGTACATACATGGCCAACATCTGTCATCACGGTCCAACAAGTGGCATCAATTAGTCCCAGGTTGGCCCATTGGATATCATGAGGCCGTGTCACAGTTCCCATCTCCTGCTGCCGTGTCACAATCACCCCCCACAGTGACATGTGAGGACAGGTGTGCCCCAGGCATCACAGCTCAACGACAGGTACATTCCCAGGGACCCTGTATTGCCACATGGACACTGGCATTACATGGAGTATCATGTATACACCACAGCAAAACAACCATGACCCCCACAGGTAGTGGTCCCACTTGCCACGGCAGGACAGACATGGACGTCTGTGACACACACACGCACAACATCAAAGTCCATGCACACACAACGTGGATGTGGAGACTGTCTCCCATTGTGCACATGAAATCAGAGACATTGTAAACACTACATGCACACAGACTGTGGAGGACCATCACTATTGTGCCACTGGGACACCCTGGCTCAAACATACCGTCCCACATGGGACTCACGGGGTATGTGACATGACATACACATACACCACCGTGAAATGTGACCATGGCACATGCACAGATATGAACAGTTGCACATCACAGTGGTCATGTACACGTAACACCCAGGATCCTGTCCCCATGAACACGTGCACAGCCTGGGGGTGGCTGCCCCCAGGTGACACCCACAGGACAACATGTACACCAACATACACACAATAGGAAATGCAGCCTTACATGCCTTATGATACAGTTTGGACAGGCTGTCATGTTGTAGGTGTGCCCCTCACTCCCTGGGAGCTATCTGTGGCTGGCATATGTCCATCTGAGACAGGCATGGTGACATATGCCAGTCACTTGTACAGGGATGCGTTGAACAGCAATGGACCGATCGGTGCCCCCGGCCGGCCCATTGCATTCAATGTGTGCGGGTACGCGTTGTACCCCTGTACGCGTTGTACTGCAATGGACCGATCGGTGCCCCCGGCCGGCCCATTGCATTCAATGTGTGCGGGTACGCGTTGTACCCCTGTACGCGTTGATCAGCAATGGACCGATCGGTGCCCCCGGCCGGCCCATTGCATTCAATGTGTGCGGGTACGCGTTGTACTCCTGTACGCGTTGTACAGCAATGGACCGATCGGTGCGCACCCATTGACAATGGCCTTGCCTGGCAACGGACGCGTTTTCGAATTTCGAACGAGTCGGTTGCTGGAAATTCAGTTGGTCACCCACAACAATGTTGCAAAATCATGTATGTCATGAAGTTGAAGATTTGAAGGATGCTGTGGGCGTGTATTGGTGCTGCTATTCCATGGATTGGCCAGATTCAGAAGATGCAAACGACTTGGACCTATCACTTTGGACACAAGGGACAGTATCTGCCTCTCCAGCACATATATATTGCTGGCTGTTCCCCTGAGAGCTCACTTGCCTGCACTACATGCTCCAGGACGACATCTGCCACTGCACTGCTGCTGTCTCTGCCCCTCTGGACCCTGCAATGGCACGTACTGTGGAGAGAGCCCCAGCCTTCAGCCTTGAGGAGAACCAGGCCCTGCTGGACAGCCTACTTCCACAGTACAGCAAGCTGTATGGGACACCAGGGGAGCAGGTGAGTGTTCTGTGCACTGCCTTTCTGAATGTGCATTTTGTCTGACTAGCAAGGCTGAAAGTCTGCACGCCACTGGCTAGCAGGCTCACTGAGTAGTTGTCACCCCCATAGTGTGTAGTGACATGCACTGGACAGGTATGGTGCAGTGACAGTGCATTTGAACAAGGTTTTACTTCCCATGCAATGATACCATGTAGTGACGTCTGGCAAACTGTCCATGGGCAGCTTTGCACTGCCTGTGTACATCATGTGCCCCTGTGATTGAGACATGTATATACAACTGTGTCATGCACGGATATGTTGCATGTGTAGTAATGGCCTTTTCACTTTGTCATCCTGACAGGTTAATGCCCATCGGAAGCAGGAGATCTGGAAGGACATCGTCCGGGCTGTCCGGTCCGTGGGGGTCTACAAGCGCTGGATCCGCAACTGCCAGAAGAGGTGGCAGGACCTTCGGGGCTGGACCCGGAGGATTGCACGGGTCCAGCTGAAGCTGTCGCCTCCTCGCAGGAGGGGCGGAACACGGACCCTGACCCCCACATGCTCCAGATCCTGGCGGTGGTGTTTCCAGACCTGGATGGGCAGCTGAAGGCCAGACAGCAGCAAGGAGGGGGTGAGTCAAAGACTGCACTGTGAACTCTGTATTACATGCTTTGTGCCCTCCTCTGGCCTGGTTCAACTGCCACAGTGCAGCAGTCATGTTGTCCAGGAGCCATGTCCCTCTATTGTGCACTGCCCACTCCTCATCTGATACCCAGGTGTGGCCCTTACATTCAGGGAATTGTGTCACTTGGGACTGTGTCCTTGCAGTTTGCTTCACTAAAGGTGGGGGACAGCATCTGTTTCCCTAACTCTGTTGTGGGCATCATGGGTGGGTCCATTGTTCACACAACGCCTGTGTTCGGACATGTAATCTGCGTGTTGCTTTGATATGCGGTCCACTTGCTGAGCTGAGCCACCACATGTGCCTGGGGTATGTGGCACACGCCCATGCAGCGGGTGGGAACAATGTTTGGGCCCCAGGAGTGTGCAGATTACGTGTGTCACACATACATAGCCAGCTATCCACTGTCCAGGGCTCATCCCTCATTCATGTGGGGCAGGACAGTCATGCCTACTCCAGGCCATGCAATGCACTCTGTACTCCCACTCCCGTGTATCAGCTGACACATTGTGCGCAGTGATTTGACCCCTCAGGTGTCTGCCTCTGTGTCAGTGTGCTGTGGATTAGTTGCCAGGACTGCTGGGGTGTTTCTTGGTAGGGGCTCAGCATGCCACTGGAGATGTGACCATAGGAGACGATACTTGTGTGTCACATAGGTGTTTGATCAGCTGCCCGTGCAGACTGGGGTATGCGAATGTGAAGTTCAGGCAGCTGTTCCCCATTCACAGCAGATTGTGAGGGGCTCAGGTTCAGAGGGTAGTGTCACAGGTCTCCCATATGTCCAATCGGTATGACCTGGACAGATGAGGGTTAAGATGATGTGTTGTGTGGGGGATGTACATGTGCACTTGTGCAGCTCCAGGACTTGCATTCCCCATGACCTACTATTGTGACACAGTGCAGAGTGTTGTTGTCTGGCTGCCAAGTCATACATCACTGAGACAGTGATGTATGACTTAGCAGTCATGCCTCCGCCATGGCATGTGTCTACTTATTGGTGATCCTGCAGGGGAGTGACATGTGCTACATGCACACCATTGTGGCGATGGCTATCAGGACATGGGTGCATCATGGTGTCTGTCGCTGGTATGCATCACATGCATTTCCTATTTGACTCTGGGCATCCCTTTCATCCGGAAACCTGTACTGACTCAGTGGCAAGAGTTGTGATGTGTGCATGTCCACATGCTACACCGTGTCCTCTGCACTGTCCAACTACTGTGTAGTTGGTGCATGTGTCCACACTGGGGTGTTGCAATCCAACAGACACCAGACAGATGGGTGCAAGGCCATGTGGGATGTGAGTGCCATGGTTGGCATCAGACTGACAATTGGCTTCTCCTGTTCAGTTAGGGCACTTTTAGCAATGTACAACTAATGATGCCAGGGCTTGCTCTGTAATGTGCTGTGCTCACAGTGGTGTGTGCGTTTGGTGCAGGTGACTGATGTCTGTCTGTTTCCCCATTGTTTGCAGATACATCCACGGCCACGGAAGGGGACAGCTCCACGGACCAGGAGGAGCCGGAGAGCCAGACTGGGTCAGCAGCCGAGGAGTGGTCGGAGGGACCCAGTGGCACGGAGGGCGAGGGGAGCCACACCGAGGAGTCCTCAGCACCATCCACCTCAGCTGAGGACCAGAGCAACTCGGAGGATGACTCCCTTATGGAGGCGGGTGTCAGCAGCCACCACACCCCAGCTAGTGTTGCTGTCCCCGCCACCACCAGCACCACCACCGCCCTCCCATCGGCTCCCATTCCCCAGGTCCGTGGAGGCTCCCATGTTCGGGAGCGTGTCTCCTTTGGGCCAGGCACCGCACCCCTGCCCCTGTGTCCCCTGCTGCCCTGAGTGAGGAGTCTGTGTACCTCCTTCGCCAGCTCCATGTAGGGCAGACAGCCATGCTGAGTGTCCTCCATGCGCACACCGCTCTGTTGACTCAGCTGGTGTCGTTCATGGAGGGCATCTCATCGGGCATGTCTGACCTACAGAGGGGCAATAGGTCCATGGACTCCTCCCTGACGGCAGCAGTGTCCCTCCTCAGACAGTCCCTCACCCCTCCTGCCTCTGCTCCATCCACACTCCCCAGCACCTTACCCGTCCCAAGCACACACACACCGGCACAGGCACACACCAGCACACACACATCCAGCACACAGACACACACGCCACAAACAAAACGCACACGCACGCACAGTCAGGGGACTGAAACCAGACTCACAGGGGATGGGGCCCTGGAACACACACACGCATCCACGAGCACTGCGCAGTCCTCAGTTGCCTCTCCCTCCAAAACACCCTCCCTTGCCTCACCTGCAACCCCAAAGACCCAGCGCCTCTTCCTCAGTGACCTCGGCCTCTTCCCCTCCGATCCAGCTGCTCCAGCATCCAGGGGGAAGAGGAAGCCCACCCACACGGAGCAGAGTGCCCCTCGCCCCCGGACACCCTCCCCCAGGCGCAGACAGACTGAGGCCCCCACCCGCAAGTCCCCCGGAGTCATAAGAGCAAGACCCCGCCGCCGCCCTGCAGCTCAGGCACCAGGTCTCCTTCCTCCATCCCTCAGGCCCCCACTCCACAGGTGCCCCCACCACACCCTGCCCCAGGTTCCCCCACCCACAGATATACCATCCCCAAGAGGATCCGGCCTTCTCCCCTGCCACTTGCTCTCCCGGCACCACACCCCCGCTGCGCTTGTCTGTGCCACTGATGTGGTGAGGGTGTCCTCCCCCTCTGTCCAGCCCACCTTGCCTGTTCCCCATTCTCCTCCCCTGGTGGTAGGCACTGCAGTGGAGTCCACTACCACCCTGTCTGACTTGGGCACTGCAGTGGCGGACCTGTCCACTCCATCTGCAGGGTCCACTGCAGTCGTGCCGGCACCCACAACATCTGAGTCATGCCCCCAGTTGTGCCGGCACACACCATGTCAGACACCTCCACTGCAGTTGTCAGTGGCTCTCCAGCACCCACCACCCCTTCCCTGCTTCCTCCTGGTGAGCCCTGATCCTGTCCCTGCGGTGCCTGGCCTGCCCCCCGGTTGCCCCTCCTAGTGGATTGTCCCTGGTTTTGTGCAGGCATGCGTAGGGTGACATCTGCCACTGTCACCAAGTTTGGACTTTGACAATGGACTGGCCATTGGCCTTTGTGTTTTTCCTGGACTTTGTTTTCATTCCACACATATGCTGAATAAAGCAACTTTCTGTTCTCTAGTGCTTATGCTTCTGATGTACATGTTGTTGATGATGCTAACCATGCCCTTGCTGCAGTGATGGTGATATTTGGTCTCATGATAATGAAGTGTTACTGTGCAGGAACCCATGTGGTCCAGGGGGAATGTGTCCTATCCTGTGGTGTATCCATGTCATCCATAGCAGCATCTGAGGGTGTCATGTGTTCAGTATTTGGCAATGGGATTTCCTACTTAGATTAGCTATTTCACATCTGTGGCTTCCACCCCTGCACATCTGTTGTGCCTGCCATTGTTCAATTCGTCTACTTCCCTGACCGTGTGGCCATCTCCACTGGACATGCAGGTTTGGGCATCAATGGGGAAGGACTCATCCGTGTAGTCAGTGCAACATTGCTATACAAGTGTGTTGGATCTGTGCTGATGATTCCGTTGGCACTTCCATGACCAGGCTGATGTGACGGGAGCCCTCATTTGGTGCTAATTGTTGATTGTGTGACCACTCAAGCTGACATGATGGGGCCCTACTGAGGCAACATATGGCACAGCTTTCCTCACACAGGAGTGGAGTCCCCTCATGGCAGTGTGTACTCCTGTGACATTGCCTGCGCCCAAGGTGTGTGTTGTATGTGCATGTCTGTGTGTTCACTTCCGTTTAGCTGTGCATGCTGTGTTCCCTAGTGTTGTACCTGTTTGTGATGCTTGCTGAGTTGACCTATGTTCCCCCAAAGTCTTCTCCCTGGGTTCTCTGTGATGTGGGTGCATGGCACATTACTGGTCATCAGGGTGTCACCCATAGGTGTGTTTGCTGTCAGGGCTGAGTTTGTGTGCAGACGCAGATGGGTCACAGTCAGGTTTCCCCTTGGCACTTGTTGTTTGCCCCTGTCATGTGATTTCCAGTTTGTGTTATCTTTCAGTGATTGTGACACATTGTGTGTGTGACTGCTGGCACTCCTCAGGGTCCGGGCTGCAATGTTGGTTGTTGTCTATGTGTGTTCTTTGTGGGTGACCTTGGCTTCTTCATTGGTGTGTGACTGTGGCTGGGATCCCATTGGTTGGTGTGGTATTGCCGTCATGTCCATGTACAGCGTAGTGTGCAGTGTGTCAGACATTCAGGAGTCTTGTTGAGTGGCCATGTGTGATGTGTTTCTACACCTTGGTTCCCACCCACCACCCTGGAATAGTCATGGGTGCATGTGCAATGTCACCAGTGCATGTGTGCTTCACTGCTGCACATTGTTGGAGGTCGAGGGGTGTGGTGTTGAGTGTGTGCAGATGAGAGTTGTTGCCCGGCTAGGCCCCTGCCTCCATGTTGGCCTTGGCTTACTGGCCATGCTGATTGATTTGTGCTTGTGTAGGTGTGATGGTAGTTTGTTGCTCAGGACACATGACTGTGGTTCACAGTGTGAACCACATTTAGCTTTGTCATCACAGTGGGATTGTAATGCAGCCCAGGGTCACCACATTGTGGGGGCCCTGGGGGTGGTGCTGTGGTGTGTCTGTGTCTTGCTGTGTCAGTTGCTGTTCCTACGTGCCTGTGTGACATGTGTGATTTGTGCTCCCTCTCATCTGACAATGCCTGCTTGCCCACATAGGGGATTTGGATCCATGAGTTACCTTTGTGTGGCACTGTATGCACATCTGTATGATTGGTATTCAGGTCTCCTCATGTGTTGTGTGGTTGCCTGGGGACACTGGCACCCCCCCTCACCTGTTGTGTATGATGTGCAGTGTGGGTCTGCCTGTTTGTGTTTGTGCATCTGCACCACTGCATTGGCATATCTTGGGTGTGCCATTGGCTGTATGTAGTTTGGTGGGTTTCCCCTGCTGTCCCTGGGACTCCTAGGTCATCGGTCAGCACAATGATCATGGTTTGTGTGTCCCATTGCTGCCATGGTATGGTATCTGTTCACCTCACATCTGCAGTCTCCACAGGGTATCTGCATTTGTGTGCCCATTGGTGCGAATATGTGGGTCTGCATTCTGATGGTCACTTCTGTCATTGTGTCATTGATGAATGTTGACAGTGTCAGCCCCCATGGGTGTTGTTTGTCTGCACATGGCCAAAGGTATGTCTTATTTGCACTGCAGTATTTGGCTCACCCAATTTATGTTGCAATGGGACACATACACTACTTTGCCACTGATGTGTTTTTTGTTCTGTGACCAGGAATCATCCATGCAGTTTGGCAGTTGCAGCTCTTTCTTTGTCAACACTTACCTTTTGGTCACTGTGATGATGGGGGTTTAGACCCCATTGCCACAATGTTCAAAAGGTGCTTCAGCTATGGACCCCACACTTACCTTTTGGTCACTGTGATGATGGGGGTTTGGACCCCATTGCCACACTGTTCAAAATGTGCTTCAGCTATGGACCCCACACTTACATTTTGGTCACTGTGATGATGGGGGTTTGGACCCCATTGCCACACTGTTCAAAATGTGCTTCAGCTATGGACCCCACACTTACCTTTTGGTCACAGTGATGATGGGAGTTTAGACCCCATTGCCACAATGTTCAAAAGGTGCTTCAGCTATGGACCCCACACTTACCTTTTGGTCACTGTGATGATGGGGGTTTGGACCCCATTGCCACAATGTTCAAAAGGTGCTTCAGCTATGGACCCCACACTTACCTTTTGGTCACTGTGATGATGGGGGTTTAGACCCCATTGCCACAATGTTCAAAAGGTGCTTCAGCTATGGACCCCACACTTACACTTTTGGTCACTGTGATGATGGGGGTTTAGACCCCATTGCCACAATGTTCAAAAGGTGCTTCAGCTATGGACCCCACACTTACATTTTGGTCACTGTGATGATGGGGGTTTGGACCCCATTGCCACACTGTTCAAAATTTGCTTCAGCTATGGACCCCACACTTACCTTTTGGTCACAGTGATGATGGGGGTTTAGACCCCATTGCCACAATGTTCAAAAGGTGCTTCAGCTATGGACCCCACACTTACCTTTTGGTCACTGTGATGATGGGGGTTTAGACCCCATTGCCACAATGTTCAAAAGGTGCTTCAGCTATGGACCCCACACTTACCTTTTGGTCACTGTGATGATGGGGGTTTGGACCCCATTGCCACACTGTTCAAAATGTGCTTCAGCTATGGACCTCACACTTACCTTTTGGTCACTGTGATGATGGGGGTTTAGACCCCATTGCCACAATGTTCAAAAGGTGCTTCAGCTATGGACCCCACACTTACATTTTGGTCACTGTGATGATGGGGGTTTAGACCCCATTGCCACAATGTTCAAAAGGTGCTTCAGCTATGGACCCCACACTTACCTTTTGGTCACAGTGATGATGGGGGTTTAGACTCCATTGCCACAATGTTCAAAAGGTGCTTCAGCTATGGACCCCACACTTACATTTTGGTCACTGTGATGATGGGGGTTTGGACCCCATTGCCACAATGGTCATGGCCTGCTTGCATTGTGGGGGCCACACACATATATGTGTGGCACATGTGCTAGGGGGTCACATTGTATGTTCAAAGTCATGTTCGGTGTTGTAGGCATTTGACACAGTCTACACACGCTTGTCATGGTGTTGGGGGATGTCTTTTTCTTGCATTCCCTAGGTTGTGGTGTGCTGGTTGTGTCATGCATTGTCCATCCTATGAGTGGGGGTGGTAGTGGTGGTAGGCATCCAGCCCCCTGGGTGAGGGTGGTAGTAGTGGTAGGCATCCAGCCCCCTGGGTGAGGGTGGTAGTAGTGGTAGGCATCCAGCCCCCCTGGCTAAGGGTGGTAGTAGTGGTAGGCATCCAGCCCCCTGGCTAAGGGTGGTAGTAGTGGTAGGCATCCAGCCCCCCTGGGTGAGGGTGGTAGTAGTGGTAGGCATCCAGCCCCCCTGGCTGAGGGTGGTAGTAGTGGTAGGCATCCAGCCCCCCTGGGTGAGGGTGGTAGTAGTGGTAGGCATCCAGCCCCCCTGGCTGAGGGTGGTAGTAGTGGTAGGCATCCAGCCCCCTGGGTGAGGGTGGTAGTAGTGGTAGGCATCCAGCCCCCCTGGCTAAGGGTGGTAGTAGTGGTAGGCATCCAGCCCCCTGGCAAAGGGTGGTAGTAGTGGTAGGCATCCAGCCCCCCTGGGTGAGGGTGGTAGTAGTGGTAGGCATCCAGCCCCCCTGGCTAAGGGTGGTAGTAGTGGTAGGCATCCAGCCCCCCTGGCTAAGGGTGGTGGTAGGCATCCAGCCCCCCTGGCTAAGGGTGGTAGTAGTGGTAGGCATCCAGCCCCCTGGGTGAGGGTGGTAGTAGTGGTAGGCATCCAGCCCCCTGGCTAAGGGTGGTGGTAGGCATCCAGCCCTCCCTGGGTGAGGATGGTAGTAGTGGTAGGCATCCAGCCCCCCTGGCTAAGGGTGGTGGTAGGCATCCAGCCCCCTGGCTAAGGGTGGTAGTAGTGGTAGGCATCCAGCCCCCCTGGGTAAGGGTGGTAGTAGTGGTAGGCATCCAGCCCCCTGGCTAAGGGTGGTAGTAGTGTAGGCATCCAGCCCCCCTGGGTGAGGGTGGTAGTAGTGGTAGGCATCCAGCCCCCCTGGGTGAGGGTGGTAGTAGTGGTAGGCATCCAGCCCCCTGGCTAAGGGTGGTAGTAGTGGTAGGCATCCAGTCCCCCTGGCTAAGGGTGGTGGTAGGCATCCAGCCCCCCTGGCTAAGGGTGGTAGTAGTGGTAGGCATCCAGCCCCCCTGGGTGAGGGTGGTAGTAGTGGTAGGCATCCAGCCCCCTGGCTAAGGGTGGTGGTAGGCATCCAGCCCCCCTGGCTAAGGGTGGTAGTAGTGGTAGGCATCCAGCCCCCTGGGTAAGGGTGGTAGTAGTGGTAGGCATCCAGCCCCCTGGCTAAGGGTGGTAGTAGTGGTAGGCATCCAGCCCACCCGTGGGAGAGTGTGGTAGTAGTGGTAGGCATCCAGGTGCCCCGGGGTAAGGGTGGTAGTAGTGGTAGGCATCCAGCCCCCCTGGCTAAGGGTGGTAGTAGTGGTAGGCATCCAGCCCCCTGGCTAAGGGTGGTAGTAGTGGTAGGCATCCAGCCCCCTGGGTAAGGGTGGTAGTAGTGGTAGGCATCCAGCCCCCCTGGCTAAGGGTGGTAGTAGTGGTAGGCATCCAGCCCCCCTGGCTAAGGGTGGTAGTAGTGGTAGGCATCCAGCCCCCTGGCTAAGGGTGGTAGTAGTGGTAGGCATCCAGCCCCCCTGGCTGAGGGTGGTAGTAGTGGTAGGCATCCAGCCCCCCTGGGTGAGGGTGGTAGTAGTGGTAGGCATCCAGCCCCCCTGGGTGAGGGTGGTAGTAGTGGTAGGCATCCAACCCCCCCTGGGTAGGGGTGGTGGTGCGCATTCAGGTCCCTGTGTGCATATGTGGCATTGGTGATGGGCATCCCGCCCCTATGGTGCTGCTGTTGCTGGTGTAAGTATATTCTGCATCCCTCTGTGTGTGTGTGATGTGTCGTGTACGTGTTGTATGTGTTTTGTGGTTGGTGTCTGACTTACCTTCTGCGCCGTACGCGTCCGTGCCTGTTCCGGTAGTAAATGTAGAATATTGGTATGATCGGGACGAAGGGATTCATGGTTGGTTCGTGTCGTTCGTCCTTCTCGTTGCTTCGCGTCGTCCTCGTCGCTTCGCCTCGTCCTCGTCGCTGGCGTGTTCGTCTCGTAGCCATGGATTGTGTTGTGGCGCGAATCGGAGCTTATGTGCGCCTCTCCCGGATGCTTTGACGTGCAGTGCGTAGCGACGGGTTCGGCGCGTACGGGAAGCGCATCGTACTTGTTCGGCCGGACGGAGCTGCATTTTCCCTTCCGTGCGACTCGATTCTGCGTTTCCGGATTCGCCTCGGTCGGAGTACAGGACCTGGATTGGGTGAGTACGGCTCGGCCGGATTCTTTGCTGTTGTGCTCATCGTACTTACTCGTTCGGTGTGCTGTACGGATCGGTCGGGAAACAGGCATTCGCATGGCTTTTTTCCCGACCAAATGGTATTGGGTGCGCCTCCGACCGAGATCGGAATCGGCCCCTATATAGGGAGGACCATAGTAAACAAGCATTTGCAATGCAATAGGTCTCGCATTTGCGAGATTTTGAGCTATTGGCATTGTAAATGACAATGTCTTTTATTTATGTTTAAAAACCTGCAATAATAAAAGGTATTGTCATTTACAATACCAATAGGTCAAAGTTTCGAAAATGCAAGACCTATTGCATTGCAAATGCTTGTTACATAAGGCATTACTAGAGGATGTTTTTTTTTTGGGGGGGGAGGTTAAAAACTCAAGATATGTCACAGAACTAGAATGAATGAGATTCCGGAGAGTATACAGCTGCAAGTGCAGGTTATTCTTTTAAAGAGAAGAAAAATTGTCTTTCTGTCCAAGGCGAGTGCCAGGTATATTCCTTTTAGGTACCAACCAGTTGGAACACTTTACTGGTGATGCGCAAATTATAAATATTTGCTGAAACGCGATTTCCACCCACAGTTTGTGCGATATACAGTTTCATCAGTAAAACTTCATGTCAAAGCAAAGTTTGTGCCCATTTCAGTGGAAAGTGTGAGGTCTGTAAATGACCGTGTGCTACACATCATGCTTTGGTATTATATTTATTAGTAGTAAGAACTTTTAAACATTAACCGAGAAATATGTCTGCCACCATCCAGATGACAATTGCCATTAGAGAACTAAGAGGCAAGTCAGGGGTCATGTGTACCCTATATGTGGGCTAGATTCTTGTTATACATGGAGTAAAGTTTTAATCTATTGTATCAAATGTTTTTTGTACACAAACATGCTGAATTTGCACATTAAGATGCCCTCATGTGAAAAAGAAGAAAGGTGATTCTAAAATAAAAAATATTGGCATAGGATCATACAACTGAAGGCCAGTTTATGGGTCAAATGTATTAGGGTTAGGTCGAGCACATTATTCAAGTCACATTACGTACATGTCTAGTAATTTTTATGATTTTTTAAGGCCTGTTATTGTACTATTTTGAAGAGCTTTTGACATGAGGTCTGATGAACTAAAGTGGTCAGGTCAGACTCCTTCTGCCGCCCTCCCCCCAAAAAACAAGCATTGTGAAAGTCAACTGGTTGCACCTTTGTGGCTTACTGGCTTTGCTAATTTAGTTTGGCGCTGGGTTCGCGGGGGCAGGGCGCACACTATGGAGTGGTGAGCACTATTTGCAATGTCTCTCGTGCTCGAGACTGAAAGTGAGAATCTGACTATGACGATCAGTACTTACAACACAATATGGTTGTGTAACGCTCTCTCCGTATATAAATATTCTGGTTGAACTCTCTTCAGTGTAGGGTCTGCAAATGTTAACCGACATTCAGGGGAAATAAAAAGAAGAGGTTCCGCTTTCCCTTCACGGAATATTTATCACTTATAAGGACGTACCTGCTATTAACGACCATTATAGATGTACTAATCACAAATGCGTGAAACTGTAAACAAAGATATAGAAAATCCTGTTTCTATAATGTTCGGAAAAAAATCTAAACACAGCTGCTTCTGTTTGCCAACTGTGTACAATACGGCCAAAATGCTCACCCCAATCGTGTTAAAACTGCATAACTTCCTGCCGTTCAATGCAATAGACTCGTGTGGATATTATGTTCTCGCTGCAACCGCGTTCAAGACGCCGAATATAATGCGCATCATCCTCGTTACACATCGACATAGGAATAACGTTCTCGAAGGGAAAGTGACCTGATTGCGGGCGCTATGGTATTGCGGTGTTTACTAATTAATCTCTCGTTTTTTAGACAAGATTGAGCCACCAGGGAGCTTAAATTGTGGCCCTTAGTGAATACAGGTTACCCTAATGAATAATCATTACTTTAGGGTTTATTTTGAGAAACCGTGAGATCCGGAATAAACTAAACAATACCCTTGTATTCCACTTGACTGTGGTGTACTCCTGAATGCTTAAACAGTATGATGCAAATTTTAAAAGAGTGAAGAAAAAAAGAAATACTCATGTTCATAAATAAAGATGATGTTCGTCGTGACAAAAAATAAGTTTAGTTTACCAGAAATCCAATGGTGCGGGAGGGTCCGAGGTCGCGTAAAGTTGAAGATAAAAAAAACAAGCCCGGGTAAGAGGGGCCGAGCAGAGGCCGGGGAGCAGGGGCTCAGCTTCTGGGTGAATGAAGGACAGTCTGCAGCTGGCGTGAGTAAGGAGGGCGGGGCAGAGACGAGCTGTGCATGCCAGACATACTGCACCCACCTGGATAAACTGAATGGTGAGCGCAGACTTGCCTACGCCGCCGCCTCCTACCACCACCAGCCGGTACTTCTCCTGCACCAAGCCATTCTTCCAGCCCGCCATGGAGAAGGGGAGGCGGCCTGGCGCTGCCGCAGGGTCCGCGGTGCAGGGGGATAGAGGAACGATTCCTGAAGCTGAAAAAGACGCCGTGAGCGTGCACCTCGGCTGTCCAGGCGCACGGGAAAGAGACGCCGTGAGCGTGCACATGGGCTGTCCGGGCGCTCTCTGGAAGAGACGGCATGAGCGTGCACATCGGCTGTCTGAAAGAGACGCCGTGAGCGTGCACATCTCCTGACCAAGTCGACAACAAACAAGCTGTCCACACGTGTTCACGTAAGCGCGGCGCGCACAGACAGGAGATGTTCACGCGTATGGTGCGAGCAGGAGTTGTGAGAACGCCGCGAGCCGTAGGCGTGCACATCTCCTGTCTTGCCATATGCGTGCACATGTCCTGTCCCGCATCGCTAAGAAAGTCGACAACAATAGATCTCGCTTAGCGACAGCGCATGACGCTGCATCGCTAGGCGAGACCTAAAAAGTGACTGAGTTTTTGTCTTGTCGCAAGATGGCAGGAAGGAGTTTGCATCTATTGCTTTGGCTCTCACAATAGTGTGAGTCAGCATGAGTGAGGCGTGAGGGCTCTGCACTCTCTCTCTGACGTGAGAGGCAGATGAACACAAGTGCTCCATTCAGACTGAGGTCTCATGTAAGACATGCGCACTCACGCCTCAGTATTGGAGCAAGCCCAGCTTCTACATAGAACGCTTTCCACAACAAGGCAAAAAAAAAAAATAATAGTAATAACACAGGTGCCTTTATTTCCACAAACATGGCATGCAGAAGGAACAAGCACCTCTTCCACGCACGAGTACCAGGATATATTTAGTGAAACGCACAGCTGCCCAATTAAATCCTCATCTAGATTGCCAACAACGAGGGATCTCACTTTCGCTGCAGCTGACATCCGGTAAGGTACAAAATGGCGACTTGAAGCCACCAACACTGAAGAAGCTCTTACTGAGAGTCAGTGACCCAAGAAGTCTAATGCCTGCCAGCTCAATGGACCCGACCTCCGTTCCTTTGTCTCCAGTAATAATAAATAACCCATGAAGAGCTATGACATCACTGCCTGGCGCCAAGTCAGTAAGTATGCTTTTCCCGCCCACAGTAGTACCACCACAGCAATTCAACAAATCACTTAACATTCTAGCAGAAAAACAGTGTTGTTGATTGATGAGGCTGGGGTTCAAAACTGGGACAATTTTCAGCATGGAGGATAGCACCCCAATCTCTCAGGTATTAGACCCTCGAACAGTTTATCCAGCAGTTTATCCAACTGACAACCAGAGCATTGTAAATGACGCAAAGTGGTGGCCAGCAATGAACTCCACTCTGGATGTGACAGTGAATGCAGTCAGCCTGCATGCAGACAAACTTGAGACTCAAATAGATTCACTACAAGCCACGGCTATGAACTATCACAAGACCCAGACCTCAAACATGGCGATGCCGCTATGCCAAACAAACACTCCCCTGATGGAAAAACTCAAGCATCCGACTTAAAAGACTAGCAGAAAAGAGTTCCGTGCAATCTAGTAACTTCAAAGATGGGCCATTTCATCACCCGTTCTGGACTCAGTCGTAATAGGGCGCAACAGAACCTAAAATAACTTGTTTGAAAAATATGACAGTCGATACAATGTATCCACAGCACTACTAACATAAATTAAAGCCCCGTGTCTGGGGCTTTGGTCATCAGACAACACATAAAAGCAATGCCAAGCAAGAAGACCAGCTGAGTCCTCCGACAGATGAAACTGGACATTTTCACTCTGTTTCTCTGCAGGCTCAAACAGATGAGACTGAGCTCACTACTAATGATGACCCTGCCATGATGAGTGACCAACAGCACGCAATGCAGGAGAATCAGTCGATGCACACAGGTAACAGGAAAACAAAACAGCCTGATGCATCACTTGGATCAAACCCAAAAGAGCTAATAAAGTCTAAGGCATTTCCAATGAAGCCCCTTGGCTGGACAGATCCCCCCCGCCAACACAGGGGCTTCTGAAACGGAGGGACTTATCGAAATGGAAGCAGAATACAGAAGATGTACCACCCTCGAGACAAACAGTACCGCTATTCAAAATAACGCCACTGAGGCGGAAAGATACACTCATATTTTAAAAGAATCCCCTACAAAGAGCCTTGCTCAAAATCTATAAACTATTGTCATGTGCCCGAGTCAGGCCCGTAGAAATTAGTACCATTTTACATGCACGCGGTCCTTTGCTAAAGTTGCCTTCTCTTTGCCACATCAACCTTTAGCACACATTTGCGTTTGTGACTCTTGGACTAGTTTCTTGGAAACACTGGCCTTGCTAACATAGAACACTTTGTGAGCACACTATCACACTGCCTTGACATTAGGGACATGGCCCTCACGTGCGTGACACAAATGTGTTTGTTTTTACGTCCATGTGGCGAAGCAACTATCTGTGAAATACAAACAATGGCAGGCCACTCACAATCTCAGCCCGAGGCAAGGATACCATTTTCTATATATAACCTTTTGTTTCCTGACATAATCAGAGGAGACACTTCTGCTGACTTCGGTGGGGTCCCTGCATGCTGAAGCTTTTGCTTAGCAGTTGACCAACATCTCTGTGAGTGTTGTCCAATTCGTAACCAACATGGGGTCTTACACTCTTACCCACCAGGTCATGGGGCTAGATCATGGGTACTGACACACATTTGACATGGGGCCACAGAGTACTGTCTGTGGTGTGACTGAGGGCTGCACTGATGCCAGCAGGGTGGCGGTTGGGGGGCTGGGTGGGTCAGAGATTGTCTAAGGAGGTGTAAAAACATGTTAAATAAGCAGGCACGCATTGATTTGCAGGTTAATTAATGCTTTTCTGTTTATTTAACATTTGTTTCTGAATATTATTGCTCAGCCACTCAACAGCAGCTTGTGCTGCTGTTCACCAGGGGGGCTGCATGTAAAGGTCAAGAGGGCCCCAGGGGGCCCCCGGGCCGTACATTGAGTATCACTGGGTTAGATCATCCAGGAGAGGGCTTCTTGGCAAAACATACATCTACACCCTAGACACGTAGGTTAGGGCTTCGTATTGTAGGAGTGTGCTACATAGTTGTACTATTGTATATGTATGCATATATAAGTTGTGTCAACAAAATGGTTGAGCTATTAATTTTGTTCACCGTTCTGACATTCAGTATAACATTTGTCTGCTTCAGTCTATTAATCATCACAGCCTATATATCCTATGCAAGAATTACTACGGTTCAATAAATATTGAAAACGCCCCTCTGTGTATCCTTTATATATTTCTCTGAGTGAAAGAGAGAACGAGCGACTGAGCAAAAAGTTGGAAGTCTAGTTACCATGGTTCCTGAGGGAATAGAGTTGTCATGTTCAGTGGTTGCCAGAACTGTTCGCCACTGTTTAGGTTTAGGGGATAACAATGGCACTGCCAGCTAGTTGGTTCAAGGGATAAATATCCTGTAGGGTGCATGGAATCAGTCTGGCACCACCCTAAGTTTATGTTGCCTCCAAACGCGCAGTTCCATCTGATGGGTGGAAACTACACAACACTATAATGAAACTACAATCTAAATCCCTAACTTCATACGGGAGTCAAAAAGCTTGGAATCCTCATGGTGCTCAAGACAAAAAATACACCAATACTGATTAGCAAGGGAGAAAATTGAAGTTCAGTGAGTTTCCCATAATCAAATACAGAAGGAAACTGGTTGTGGCTGGCTACAGCTCTGAAGTTCAGTACCTGAGCAAAGAAAAGACAAACCTGACCCAGCCCACCCTATTAGTCCCTCTTGGAACATCAGTGCTCTTAGAAAAATATACTCAAATCGGCCCCTCTGGGATCACATACAAGATTATGATATGGGGCCTCATTTATATGTTGGCAGTCACGCAGTTGTTCTGCCAGGGCAACAGAGTAAATAACTCTGTCGCCCTGGGGGAGGTCCCGATTGCTGAATTTATAAATGACCCCCAGGCTGACAGTCATTTATAAAGCATTGGCAGAAACCCTCGTCATGGCGGTTCCTCTCAATGCAATCTGCTGTTTGGGGCAGGGCTGCGTAATGCATGACGCAACTCTGCACCAAACAGTATTCTTTTTCATTTTCATAAAGAAAATCCTGAAAAGGGATTTTTATTTTGAATATGAAAAAGTAATGCTCCCCTCACCATGAGAATCATCTTCCATGGTGGGGAAGCATTAGTTGGTTTTTACTGTTCCTCACTGCCAGGGTTTGCCTGGCTGTGATAGGCAGTAAAAAAAACTGCTACATGACCGCTCATCCTGATTGAGCAGGTCCACCTGTAGTCATTTATCTGAAGGCCCATACTCTGTCAGGCTGTGGAGAGGTGTGGCTATGGCGATAACGGAGTAGTGACCATTGTAGCCAAACCAAAGGTCCGCTCACATTTAAATCGGCTGGGCATATCTTCATGTTGGTGGTATGTATTCTTCGTCGACGCTGCAATGGAGTATACATAATAACAATTTATAAATGAGGCTCAAAGTCTGTTTACAAGACACTTGGAGTTTGGAACCATATCCTCTAGGAGGCTTCAGTAAAGTCTCAAGGCAAGCAAATAAAAAACCAAAACTGGATTGCCACGCAGGAGGCCTTGCAATATATATAAAAAATAATCTTTAATACAATTTCAGCATGTGGTCCCGTCAATTTTATGTTCGATGTAAAAAATAATCTCTTCAACAAACCTGACTGTGATCCACAAACAAATCCAATGGTCATGTGATACATTTACAGTCTCTCATCTGCAGCAAGTAAGAAGACAATATTCCAAGCGCTTCTGGAAATTTTAGGCAAGCTAAGAGAGGAATACATTCTTAGCTTGCTCCTAATACTGGGGGTACTTCCACCTAAAATTATTGTCCAAAAGTGACCCAACTTAAGCAGTCATTTGTGATAATGAATACAATAGGATACCACTGATAGCAACTCAAATGTAAAGACTAGACAAACTAGGCAACAATTTAATCAGTTTTCTTGTGAACCCTAAGCAGCCTTTTAGCAGGAGATGATCCCCCCTCTTTTACTCATTTCTTTCCACATATAACACCAGTTTTGGACTATACTCTGCTGCCTGTGGACAGATTTAGTATACTTGAAGAATGTAAAATCTTGCTGGTCCAAGGCAGCAACCATTTATTTACCTCAGCCTCTGAAAATCAATATTAAACAGCAGTCCTTCACAGATCAAAAGTTAGTAGATGCTCCCTCTGGGATGAGCACTCTAAAAAGACTTAGATGGTCCTCAGAGAGACAAAGTGAATTCACTGATCACCTGGAGAAAATATTGTCAACTGGACCAAGGGCACGTGAGATCAACATGCTGGACTGATGCCAACTAAGCATGGCAAGCATCCTCGACCATCTGACAAACCATGGCAATATAAAAACAAAATCATAAAATGGCTGCCTGGAGAAGGTCAGTACCTCACATTGAACAAAGTCCCTAAAAAGAAGAGTCAATCAGCCACTAAAAAATGCTAACCAGAAGAAACCTGACCTAACCCTCAAAAAAAACAATGAAAACCTTGACGTCAATACACGAAATTAATCTGGGACGATAAACGAAAAGCAGAGAAAGGTATAGGAATTGTTATAAAGCCTGTCAAGGAAAAAAATGACTGAATACTGGATTTACGTAATTAACATAATCTTGAGCGGGAATAGAAGCAAAACACCTTGTGTACCTTTCAAGACTGAATTGATTACATTTCACAACCATATGGAACTTTCTATTGTATACCTGGGAAATACCCTCCCCTAAACAGCAAGTGGTTGCCATCACAAAACGTAAGTAAAAGCCATCTGAAAAGCAGAAATAAAAATCTTGCTAAAGACCATTCATAAGAAAGAGGCACCAAGCCCTAATGGGTGATCTGCGTCCCTTTTAAGAACAATATAGATCTTTGGGCAGATATGCTGACACTGCTACATGAGCCCTGCTTGAAGGCAAATGCAGTGCCTGAAAGATGGTGAGCATCTGTTTGCTACACATACACAAAAAGTGGCATCATTCTTCTCCAAACAACTACAGGCAAATAGCCTTACTGGGCATTGAGGGGGAAATGTTTTGCCAAGGCTACACTAAAATATATAGAGGAATTAGTAGAGCAGAATAAATTGATAATTTTTTTCAATTTGTGTTCGAAAAGGGTAGCAGCACTGAAGACAATCTATGTCATTATCATTGAATATACACCAAACCAGTACAACAGGCAATCTGCTGTATGCAGCCTTCACAGATTTCAAAATAGCATTTGACTCAGTTGACCATGGCAAACTATGTGGGCAGCTTCAAGCTTGAGTCATCCCCCCAGTCTTGTGAATGCCATAGTCAGCTTATATGCAAACATTTGAGTAACAAGCATTGGCAAAGTCAATTGGTCTCGGCAACCCGAGAGCTATAGGCGTTGTCAATGTTAATGTCTTTTAGGTATGTGTTATGGGATGTCTGGATGTATGTGGTGTGGAGTGGAATTATGTGAATTGGATGGGATTTGCTATTTGTGAATTTGTGTTCCGTGGAATTTTGTGGTGTTGAGTGGAGTTCAGTGAAGTAGAATTGTGTGGCAATGTGTGCAGTAGAATTATGTGGATATTAATGATGTGGTATTGAGTCTACTGGAATTATGTGTAGTGGGATTGTTTGTCATGGAGTATTAATATGTGGAGTGGTATTGTGTGTTGTGGCATGTAGTGGAGTGAAATGTTGTGGTGTGGATTGGATGTATGTGGTGTGTAGAGACTGCCCTCATCGCCGCCACCGACGACATCAGGATCCTGCTGGACAACGGTGAGACCGCAGCCCTCATCCTGCTGGTCCTCTCCGCCGCCTTCGACACTGTCTGCCACCACACTCTACGCGCACGCCTCCACGACGCAGGGATCCGAGACAAGGCCCTGGAATGGGCCACCTCCTTCCTCGCCGGCAGAACCCAGAGAGTCCGCCTCCCACCATTCCGATCCGAAGCCTCCGAGATCATCTGCGGCGTACCCCAGGGATCATCCCTCAGCCCAACACTGTTCAACATCTACATGGCCCCACTCGCACGCATCGCCCAGACAGCACAACCTCAACATAATCTCCTACGCCGACGACACTCAACTGATCCTCTCCCTCACCAAGGACCCCTCGCCGCCAAATCCAACCTCCATGAAGGAATGAAGGCCGTCGCCGATTGGATGAAGATCAGCCGACTAAAACTGAACACGGACAAGACAGAGGTCCTCATCCTCGGCTCCAACCCCTCAGCCTGGGATGACTCCTGGTGGCCAACGACACTAGGAGCAGCCCCGACACCCACCGACCACGCACGCAACCTGGGAGTCATCCTCGACTCAACGCTCTCCATGGCCAAGCAAGTCAACGCAGTCTCCTCCTCCTGCTTCAACACCCTCCGCATGCTTCGCAAGATCTACAGGTGGATCCCGACAGATACAAGAAGAACAGTCACCCAGGCCCTCGTCAGTAGCAGACTTGACTATGGGAACGCCCTCTACGCGGGAGCCCCGGCCAAGCTCATCAAGCGACTGCAACGCATACAAAACGCCTCCGCACGCCTGATCCTCGATGTACCACGCCACAGCCACATCACCCCCACCTGAGGAACCTGCACTGGCTCCCCGTCGACAGGAGAATCTCCTTCAAACTCCTCATCCATGCACACAAGGCACTCCACAAGACTGGCCCAGCCTACCTCAACAGACAACTCCTCTTCTACGTCCCCAACCGCCAGCTCCTCTCCGCCGACCTCTCCCTCGCCACCGTCCCTCGCATTCGAAGAACTACCACCGGTGGCAGATCCTTCTCCCACCTCGCCGCCAAGACCTGGAACACCCTTCCACTAAGCCTACGACAGACCCAAGACCTGCTGACCTTCAGGAGGCTACTCAAGACCTGGTTGTTTGACCAGTAGCAGCACCCCCCACTTTTTTTCTCCCCAGCGCCTTGAGACCCTCGCGGGTAAGTAGTGCGCTCTACAAATTCTGTGATTGATTGATTGATTGAATTGTGTTGTGGAGTGGAATTATGTGGTTTTGTGTGGAGTGTGTTTATGTGGATTGTTTCTATGTGGCATACAGTGGATATTTGTGGGGTGCATGTATGTAGAACTGAGTAGAGTGTAATTATGTTGAGTTGAATTATGTGGTGTTGAGTGTAATTATGTTGTATGGTGTGGAATTGTGTTGCGTTGAATTGTGTGATGTGGAGTTGTGTGGATTGGAATTATGTGGCATGCTGTGGAGTGGAATTATGTGGCATGGTGTCTAATGGAATTATGTGTTGTGGAATTATAAGGCATGGAGCAGAGTTTATTGGAGTGCAGATAGGTGGCATGTAGTGGAATTATGTGGAGTAGACACGTGTGTTGTTGAATTGTGTTACTTGGAACTATGTGATATGGATTTGTGTGTTATGGCATTGTTTGGCACTTGAAACTCAAAATGCAAAACCCTAGCATCTATCTGGACAAACTGTAAAATAAAAATAGGTTCAGAGTAAGGACAAAAACAGGACGAGGACGAGAGCAGATATTCTTCAAATTTAAAAAGCGTTATCCCTCTGGAATGTTTTTCATCTGTGGCTTGTTAAGGATGACAAGGAAGCAGCAGGCTGTGAACATTTTAGTGGAAAGTGCTGGGCAGATTTGCGTAATGGATTAAGCACGGTTCAGGTCTCCAACTGATAACAGTGGAATCTCTTGTAAACTAGTCAATGTTTGAATAGGGCAGGAAGGGAGTGGCACATAAAATAATGCCGGTCACTAAAATAAACTGTCCCTTTACTGAATTCGATAGTTAAAAGTGTGTCAAGTTATTAAATTATGGTGTTTTGTACTTGTTTCAGTCAATGATAGTTTTATTGTCAATAAAAACATTTTAAAATCCTCCTGCCATACTATTAAACAGGCTCATAAACAGCCCGAAGAAAAAGAGGGCCACACACTGACCTGTCAGACCACCCCAGTCACCAAATAAATGAAACGGCAGTAAAACAAACCTCTCGAATGTTGTAACAACAAGACCTGCAATTACCTTTATTTGTTGTGAAATTATCTTGTTATGCTATGCTCAGAAAGAAGTTCAAATATAAATACATTTAAAAAAAGCAATTGCATGAAGTGTTTAAAGTATGCAACCATGTGTCGATCCAAAACAAGTTGTTGTGGTATTTTTTGTTGTCCTATAAATTATAAGGGAACAAAAATGTACATTTTAGAAAAGTAATCTTTAACCTAGACTAATACAAGGATCTGGTAAAGGCAAAAAAGTCAAACATACAGTTTAAAGTATGAGTGAGAACGTAAATAATAAAAAATGCTATTGCACAATATTTTTAAAGTATGCGGGTGGATATCAGTCAAAAAGAAGAGGAAGACGCATCAACTGAAGACATACAGTCACATGGACTGTTTAAAGCACGCATGCAAATATAATGAAACACACAAAAATGCAGTTGCGCGAAGTGTTTAAAGGATGGCGCAAGTCTGCCAGCATTTCCAATAGGAACAGAAGCAATTAACAAGTGGCAAGGTTCCTGAAAGGCAGGGCATCCTGGAGAAATGGCTCCCAGTAAATGTGGCGAGATAAGAAGAAATTTGCAAGGATGTTTACATGTGCTGCTAGAGCCGCCACCTGAAAAGCGCAAGCTAGTTTAAAGTTGTGTATTTGGCATGTGCAAAATACCAAAGCGCCATTGTCATAAGCCTCCTACCTGGATCGCAAATAATTCCAATGGGGCGGCAAAGCAAGTTCAAGAATCCTCCCGAGACTTGTCCTTGGTTTACAGGAGGAGACACTGCTCTGGTGGAAAATCCCAGGGGGAAGAAGGTTGGGATGGAGATAGTGTGCCAAGTCAAAGATGCTGTGGCTCATCTACTCAACAGCAACACTGCAGCAGGCATTCACACCAGTCTGATCAATGGTACCGGCAGATATGGTACCTATAAACAAACAAATAATAAGGCAATAGTCTAGTATTAACTCTATCTCTTAAGGTATCACCAGACAAAAGCTTTTCAAATTTCAACGAACCTTTAGTTTTGTTGTTGTTTTGTTTTCATTTAGATTATCCATAGAGGCTCCTTTATTGAAGTTTTTGAAACTGTAGTGAGTATAATTTCAGCATCAAACCCACAAGCAAATTTAGATGGGGTTAGCTTCACCCAAGTCCTCTCTGGTAGAGCCCTGCCAACAATATGTACAAGTTGAACAAAAGCACTGGTTACCTTTGTTTTCAGCACAATGTTATGACTGAGTTCAGCGCATACTAAAATCAAGTCTGTTAATGCGTCTCTCCTTTTCTTCTTGTTCTTTTTTCTATCCAGGTGCAAGACTAATGCGGGACGTTCTTTGCGGTGAGGTCAAAGTGGGAGGATCAAGGGAGCTGGCAAGACAGGGTCCTGGAAGCCGGGAAACAGGGAAGTGGCAGGCAGAGAGGCTAGGCGAAGGGGAGGAGTGTGGACAGCCTTTAAATAAGACTGTTATAGAACGCTCCTAAAGGTCATGTTCTAATTGTTTGTAACAAGGAACTGCTGCAGATAATTAACTTGGTGAGGCTGCCTTCTAGAAGTTGCTTTAGAATGTTCACAAACGTCTCGTTCTAATTGCTTATAGCAAGGAACAGGTGCAGATGATTAATTTGATGAGTCTGTCTTCTAGAAGCTGTTTTGGAATGCTCACAAAGGTCGTGTTCTAATTGCTTAAAGCAAGGAGCAGGCACAGGGGATTAATTTGATGAGGGCTGTCTTCCGGAAGGTTCACGTTGAGGTCATCTATGCCAGTTGCTTGATGCTTATTCTGGTGTATTTTCTGAACGTTTCTGTAGCACCTGCAACCTGACCTTGCATATGCATGGTAAAACATTTGTAAAAGCTGTTAAGCCTTTTCAAACAAACTGGGGAACATCAGCTGCAGGTAGCTATTATCAACAGCATGTAATATGGTCAAAAGTCAGGGTACAAGATGTTTGTTCATTGATAAGTGTTGGGAGAAATGATATGAGTCATGCAGGAATATTGTGATAATCAAGAGAGGTGAGCTGTGGCAGGATTCCTGACAGTCGCCCCTCACAAAGGCAGTATTGCAGGTCGTGGTTTGGTGGGGTGAAGGGCATGAAATCGTCTCACCAGGCGGGGGTATGAACCGAGGAGGCCGATTCCCCGGAATGCTCGGAAGGGTCATAACCCTTCCAATCTATAGGGTAATATCGTTTTCCCTGAGATCGTTTAGAGTCTATGATACGGTGAACTTCGTACTCTTGTTGACCATTAATCAGAACAGGTGGGGTATCTTTTCGTCTGGCTTGGTGGTATGGCTTGATCAGTGAAACATGAAACACTGGGTGGATAGTGTATTCAGGGATAAGCCGTAGCTTGAGGGTGACTGGATTAATTATCTTGATAATGTCATAAGGACCTATAAACTGTAGTCGTAGTTTCCTTGGGCCTTCTAGTTGTAGGTGTTGTGTTGATAACCTTCCTTATATATAGGTGCTGGGGTACTATGCTTGTCAGCTTGTGCCTTCATGACCAATTTGGCTTTTGCTAAACTTTTCCTAGCGTGTTAGCGTGTTTTTGAATCTCATGCAGTTGCTCTAATCTTTCTGTGACTGAAGTTAGCATAGTAGAAACTCCTGATACATCAATTTGGAAGGGCCCAAGGATGTTGTCTTGACACGAGGGAGGGTGTATAGTTTGTGGATGAGTGGGTGCTGTTATTATAAGCGAATTCAGCTAGGGGTAAGGCCTGATCCCATTGTTCTGTGTACATGGATAGTAAGCATCTTAGTGTAGTTTCTAGGAATTTTTTGACCCGTTCAGTTTGCCCATCGGAGTGTCGATGGAAGGCAGATGACAATGCTACCTCTATTCCTAACTTATCACAGAGTGCTCTCCAAAATTTAGATGCGAACTGACCTCTGCGATCTGAGATGATTTTAGTCAGTAGACCATACAGTCTTATGATATGATCAATTAATATTTGACTAAATTCTGAAGCAGTGGGTATCTTTTGAGGGGATGAAATATGACATTTTTTATAACATGTCAACGACTACTAAAATGGTAGTGAAGTTATTGCTTGCTGGAAGGTTAGTAATAAAATCCAGACTAATTGTGTGCTAAGGATCTGGGGGTATAGGCAGAGGCTGTAATAAGCCTGCAGGCACAGTGTGAATGTTCTTGTTTCATGCTCAAGTTGGGCAACCACATACGTATTTTGTATATCGTTCCACATGTTCCACCACAAGGTTTTTTGACAATTCCTTCGGGTTTTTGTTATACCTGGGTGCCCTGCTTATGCTATGTCGTGATTCCATTGAATTACCTGATGTCTTAATCCTATAGTAGGTATGTACAGTTTCTGAGTGTGAAGGAACAGCTAGTCTGTGATAGCATGGTTAGGTGTGTTGATCCATTCTTTGGCCTTCAGTTTTTTATATTCTTCATTTAGGGCTGTCATAAAGGTGTCACCCTCACTGACTGCAACTATCTTGGAATGTTAGTAAGGGAGTCTGATGTTGAATGTGAAGAATGAGCATACCCCAGTCCAGAAAGAACATCAGACTGTAACTGCTTGTTCCATGGGCAATAGGTGAGGATGAAAAAAAATGCAGCCATCACATTTGACGGGGGTGAGAGCCCTAATGGGGCTAAAGAATTGTACATTTTTATGATCTGAGAATATTGTGCATGCATGTTTAGCCCCTTGTAGGTAATACCTCCATTCAGTTAACACCAGTTTAATGGCCAGAAGTTCTCTTTCAGCCATTGTATAGTTTTGCTCCGCTGGTAGAAGTCTTTTGCAATAGAAGGCTATGGGATGCATGTGGCCAGTTCTTGGGTTGTTTTGAGATGAAATTCTTCTACAGCTACCTGAAAAGCATGAGCTTCGACGTAATGGGGCTGGTCTGGATTGGGATGCTGAAGAATAGGTGCGGTGGTGAATTTATTTTTCAACAGTTGCAATGCCTGATTGGCTTTTGGAGACCACGCGAATGATTGCCCCTTTTTTTAGCAGCTGTGTTATGGGCGCCACTATCTATGAAAAGTGCACGATGAAATGACGATAAAAATTTCAAAGCCAAGTATCTGTTGAATTTTCTTCACATTTGTTGGAGTTGGCCCAATTGGTAATTGCTTCTACCTTTTTGGGGTCCATAGTGGTGCCTGTCGGAGATAAGTGATAACCCAAAAACTCTACTGACTGTATATGGAAGGAACATTTGTCTAATTTAGCAAAGAGAGCGTTTCCCTGAGGCGCTGCAAGATGGCGCGTACATACAGTACATATTCTTGTTCTGAGTTTGAATAAATCAGAATGTCGTCTATGTAGATGATTTCACAAACATCCAAAAACACCCTCATGACCTCGTTAATGAAATATTGAAATGCTGCCACAGCATTACAGAGCCCGAAGGGCATAACAGTATACTCAAACAACCTGAAACTTGTCCAAAAGACGGTTTTCCATTCATCACCTTTTCATACACTGATTAAGTGGTAAGCACCCCGTAAATCTAGTTTCGTGTGAATGGTGGAATTTCTGACCTGATCAAGTAGTACCGGAATTAACGGGAGAGGATAGCGGTTCTTAATGGTCATCTTATTGACTGCCCTGTAATCCACACAAGCCCTCAACTCCCCATTCTTCTTGGGTAGAAAGGAGAGTGGGGAAGACACAGATGATGTGGAGTGGCATATAAAACCTATCTCTTGTAGTTCATCCAGATATTTGCGTAGATATTGAGTTTCAGGTTCTGTCAACGTGTAAACTCTACTGCAGCACAGCGTTGCTCCCTGGAGAAGATCTATGTGTCAATCAAAGGCTCTGTGTGGGGGCAGTTGGGTGGCTTTTAAGGGGTCAATTACATCTTGAAAATCCTGGTATTCTTTGGGAAGTTTGAGGTTTTCTGTTCCTTGGACCAAGGCGCAATGTAGAGGTATTCCCACCTCTGGAGCCTCTTGGTAGCAGGTAGTAGTGCAGAATGGTGAGTCCAAGGTTACGGTGCAGTGTACCCAATAGATTTTTGGATTATGGTATACTCGCCAAGGTACTCACAAAATTACCCCAAAGGTGGGAGTGTCTATTAGATCAAAGAAAAGTCATTCAGTATGCCCTTTATTGCACACTAAGGTTAGAGCTGCTGTCTGAAAACAAATTATTCCAGAAGACAACTCTGAACCATCTACTGCTCCCACAGGCTCAGGTTTTTCTTTGGGAACTTTTGTGAGCCCCAGCTTGGCAGCTAGGGTCACATCAAAGAAATTGCCTGTGCCCCCTGAGTCAATAAGCAAGGATATTATGTGCCTCTGCTGTGGGGATAGGATTACTGTGACCCAGATAGTCAGATGCCGCAGAATTTGTGTTCCTATATTGGTCAGATATTGTGAGATGTATACCGCTTCTCTCGATGAGACACTCTCCCTTCCAGCCAAGAGCCTTAGATTCCCTGTTCTTGATTGACCTCTACACTAGCAACAGCCTTATTCTTTTTTGGTTTTGCAGAACATTCCCTAGCGTAATGACCAGCTTTGCTACAATAAAGACATAGGTTTCATTTGTGACGACCTTCCTTTTCTTCATTAGATAGTGGACCCTTTATACCTCCTATCTGCATGGGTTCAGCATCAAGGGTCTTACTGTCTGACTCCTTCTTCTCGGTTTTGAGGAAAAGTTCTCGCCCAATCAGTGATCTAGCTTAACCACAAGATCAACAAATTGTGCACAATAGTTAGGCAGATCAAAAATATGCGAGAGGGAATCTTTAAGGTGATATCTTAACACTCCATAGACTAAGGATGTTCTTTTCTCTTGCGGCCAGCGCGTTTCCGCCACCGATTGATTGAAAGTGGTGATATAAGCCAGCATCTTCTTAGAACCCATTTGTAGGTTTAATAGCTCATTGTCACTTGCTTGGATAAAAATATGTTGTGCAAATAACTTAGTCATGGCAGCCTTAAAAGCAGAATAGTTGTACAAAAGGGGATAGTTTGTTTCTATTAAAGGAATAGCCCAGTTAGCCGATACACCTCCCAAATAAGAGATAACATATGCTAATTTAGCAGCGTCACTTGGGAACACCTGAGGTCTGCATAGGAAATGTAAATGGCATTGACTCATAAAGGCTGCAAATTTAGTACTGTAGACATGAAAGCGATCTGGAGCTGCTAAGGGTACAGGACTGTGTGTAGAGACAGATACATGCAGATTCTGGTCAGTAGTTGTAAATGCCCCTCTCTGAAAAGGTTCTCCAAACAGAGGCTGGGTCAAAACAGTGGAACTATCCTTGTGTTTAGTATCCCTTCATTGTATGAAATGTTTCACTTCTCGTTGCAACTCTTCCTTAAGTGTTGCATTCTCTGCTTTTAACCTATTCAGATCTAGTTGCTACTACTCCATTAACTCAGACAGATTGTTAGTGTCATTGAGGTCCCCTGATAAGGCATGTGCTAGATTGTCCGTGTATATTTGGTCGTGATGAGTCATGGTGCCGCCCGAAAGGAATGTTAGGTGTGTGGCTTTGCCTTCTGTTCTGTGATAAGCCACCTAACTGGATCCCAGATGATTCCAATGGGGCGGCAACTCTGGTTCCCAAATCCTCCCGAGACTTGACCTCGGTTTACAGGAGGAGACACTGCTTCAGTGCCAAATCGCAAGGGTAAGGGGGTTGGGATCGAGAGAGCTTGTAGATTCAAAGATGCTGTGGCTCTTCTACTCAACAGCAACACTGCAGCCGGCATCCACACCAGTCTGAGGAATAGTACTGGCATATCTGGTACCTATAAACAAACAAATAATAAGGCTTTAGTCTAGTATTAACTCTATCTCTTAAGGTATCACCTCATAAAAGCTTTTCAAATCTCATCCAACCTATAGTTTTGTTGTTTTTTTTCATTTAGATTGTCCGTAGAGGCTCCTTTATCACAATTTTTTAAACTGTAGTGAGTATGATTTCAGTATCAAACCCATAAGCAAATTTGGATGGGGTTAGCTTCACCCAAGTCCTCTCTGGCAGAACCCTGCCAACAGTATGTACAAGTTGAACAAAAACACTGGTTACCTTTGTTTACAGCACAATGTTGCGACTGAGCTCAGTGCATAGTAAAATCAAGTGTGTTAATGCCAATTTTAATAGTTTGACCTACATTATATTTATGTGTAGATGGATGAAATGTAAACAACATTGTCAGAATGAAAAAGTAGTGTAAGTTATGTTTGTATATGTTTGCAGTCCTGAAGAAGCCCTTAACTAGGCGAAACGCGTTGGCTGGGTGGAATTGTATTCTTCAGCCAGAAGATTTTGCATAAAGAATTACAAAAATTCAAAAATCACCTCTCTATTCATCTATTTGTGATCAAATAGCACATTGCTGATACTTAAGCCGTTGTTTGAAGTTGCATCTCTATTGTGTTTTAATAAATCTGCAGTATTCATGGCTTAAATTGGTGGCAGCCATTTGAGGTGGGCAACAATCGATTTTGTACTCAACAAACATAACACAGGTGGTAGTGCGAAAATGGGTCCCCTAGCCGCCATTACTTGTTAAGTCTGTTAATGCGTCTCTCGTTTTCTTCGTGTTCTTTTTTCCATCCAGGTGCAAGACTAATGCGGGGCATTCTTTGCGGTGAGGTTGAAGTGGGAGGATCAAGGGAGCTGGCAAGACAGAGTCCTGGAAGCAGGGAAACAGGTAAGTGGCAGGCAAAGAGCCAAAGTGAAGGGGAGGAGTGTGGACAGTCTTTAAATAAGACTTTTTTGAAACGTTCATAAAGATCACATTCTAGTTGTTTGTAACAAGGAACTGGTACAGATAATCCCTTGATGAGGCTGTCTTCTAGAAGGTGTTTTAGAATGGTCACAAAGGTCGCGTTCTAATTGCTTATAGCAAGGAATAGGTGCAGATGATTAATTTGATGAGGCTGTCTTCTTGAAGGTGTTTTAGAATGTTCACAAAGGTAGCATTCTAATTGCTTATAGCAAGGAACAGGTGCAGGGGATTAATTAAATGAGGACTTTATTCCGGAAGGTTCTAGATGTTTCTGTGGCACCTGAAACCTGAACTTGCATATGCATGGTAAAACTTTTGTAAAAGCTATTAAGCCTTTTCAAACAAACCGGGAAACACCAGCTGCTGCAGATAGCCATTACCACCAGCAGGTAATAAGGTCAAAAGTCAGGGTACAAGACGTTTGTTCATTCATAGGTTTTGGGAGGAATGATATGACTCATGCTGGTATATTGTGATAGTGAGCTGTGGTAGGAATCCTGACAACCATGCAAATAAAACCCTGTGCACCAGTCAAGCAGGGCCAGTCCCTATGAGGGCTTCAGGGTTAAACAAACAGCTGGGATTACTGCCATGGAAAGAAGCAGTTGCTCACTGGTGTCCAATTAATGTGGTGCACGTTTAACTGTTTTGCTGCATGAACAAATAAAATGGCATAAGTTACAAAACGCAAAGTGATTCTACAAAATAGATACAAAAAGGAAAAAAACATTGGCGATACACAACAACTGCAAATAGACTGTAGTTTACATGCTTTTATAGACTGATGATGTTTGTAATCTGCCGCAGTCTACACACAACACTGTCATTGTCTAGGAAACTGATTCAATGTAGTGTAGGCTAGGAAGGTCTTACATGCGAGGTTTTGCAGCGCACCCTGTCCACTCATTTGTAACCTGTGAATGGGGTGAGAAAAGGTATAAACTATCGCTAAATCCCAGTCCAGCACTAAATATGCTTAGGTCAAAAGGGGGTGTTTAAATTCCTCTCCAATGCTTGCTTGCTAATCTTTGCTCATAACTAGTTGCAGGATTAAAAGTTACAAAGGGGATCAGGCAGTATATTCCTCGTTTTGGGAATTCCTTGATGCATTTTATTGTTACATGCAATCTTTCCCATAGAAATGCATGTAACTGATAATAACACTCCCTGTACCTTAATACAAAGAAACATGCTCCAGAGCACAAAGCACCCATCACAGTACCACGCTACTACAAACAAGCAACAACAGAGTAAACCTTCAACGGGAAGCATCGACGACAGGAGTAGAACAACAAGCATTGACTTGTCAACTGTGTGGGGCTGCAATGATAAGAGACAAATGCAGCACCGGGACATGAACCAAAAACAATCCACCCACTTTGAAGTCAGACAAAGAAAAAAGTGTCTCACATCTGATCTCCGTCTTTGAATACACAGCAAATGTGAGGTGATAAGAGCAAGATTTACAGGCCAATTTACAGAGGAGCTGGAGCAAAACACAACACTCATATAAACTGCTCTTAGAGAAAAAAGAAACTGTTTTGTAAAACACATGCTAACATGGTGACCAGTGTATTGATTTAGTACTTAGTCTCTGCTTTTAGAAGGGTTAAACACAGAAGAGGCCTGACAAATGCATGCCATGGACAAACGGGGAGAAACAATAGGACACTGGAGCCAGCAAATGGGAAGCCTATGGGCGGGCTGAAGTCCACAAACTATATACAACCTGTCTCGAAGAAACAGTGCAAGCGCTGTCTAGCTGAGACCTAAAAATCAGGTTGGCACTAGACATGATCACCATGGAGATTATAAGAACATACAAGGGTTTGAAACAAGTTTGTGTTCTAGTACCCATATTGTTTTAACTTGATTATAGCAGATTTAGGTGTAGCCTAGGAAGATACTGCACCTTTCTCTCCTAAATTATCTAGTCGACTTCTCAAAATATTACCAAACGCAGATGACACTGTGATACTTGATAGGTCTGCAAATGAAACTAAACAAGCTGAGTCTGTACTGTGTAAACCATAACCTGTGCATCAACATTGAGAAAACTAAAGTGATCATCTTTGACTGGAAGATCCTCAAGAAATGTAATTGGTATATAAACAACACCAAGATTAAGTGCATTCCCAGGTACAAATACCTAGGCATTATAATGCTGAATGACTGGGTAGGCCATAAAAGTAAACTCTCAACTATGAAAACAATAGCCTAAGCACTGAATAAGTCTTTCCTTAGGTTAATTACTAAAATGATGGGAAAATAATTAAATTCCTTCCTACAAGTAGGTAAGAGTAAAGTTATGCCCACACTAACCTTTGGCCAAGCAGTTTGTCGATGAGAAATTTTCAAAATGGTTAGATATGGCAGTAACCCAGTATCTCAGAGAACATGGGGTATTATAACAATATATAATAGTGGTTGGTTGAATTTCTTTAGTACTTGTATTTGTCCTGATCAGTAGGAAAAATCAATCAATGGTATATAGTGCCTATACCATACAGATAAACGGACAAACTGAGACTGACAAGAAACTCCAGAAAGTGACCAATATATTATTCTTCATATATCGTATCTCACATTATACATACAGATGTGTACAAGCAGAAAACTATATTAAAACATTTACATACATAAACATGTGCCGTGCAGCATACAAGGAACAACATTAAACATTTACAGTACACAGTGGGGGAAAAACAGAAAGGAATCTTCATTAAGCATTCGTAGCAACTTGGCCCATTATTTACCACATATAGCCTTATCATTAGGCATCACTAAGTGAAATGCTAGTACAGGATGTCTTGTGCATTACATCGACATTTTGACCCTTAGGGAAAGAGTGTTATTGGAAAGCATCTCCGCAGGTCTTCTTCAGGACAGGGAATGTATTGGGGGAAAGCCTGTGGCAACCGTATGATGGCTAACGGTACCGGGAGTCATGGAGCCCAATGAGTGGGTCTGCCCAAGATACAATCAGAGAATGATTGTGATATCTGGATAGATTATTTAGTAAATACTGTCAAACAGGTTCCTGAGGCCTCGATTTGCTTGGGGAGACGGCGCAACCGCATCCGACCATACCGTGCTTAAATCCTTACCTTGATATATTCATAATCTCTTATACAAGTAAGTATTGGAAAATGGGTTCCTTGAGACCTCGGAATCCTTAAAAGATGGCGCATCTGCATCCATCTGTGGCCGTAGATTTAGGAGTAGCCTAGGAAGACACTGCACCTTTCTCTTCCAAATTATCTAGTCAACTTATCAAAATATTACCATACGCAGATGACACTGTGATACTTGATAGGTCTGCAAAGGAAATTAAACAAGCTGAGTGTGTATTGTGCAAACCACAACCTGTGCATCAACACTGAGAAAACTAAAGTGATCATCTTTGACCGGGAGATCCTCAAGAAAGGTAATTGGTATATAAAGAACACAAAGATTGAGTGCATTCCCAGGTACAAGTACCTAGGCATCATAATGCTGAATGACTGGGAAGGCCATAAAAGTCAACTCGCAACTATGAAAACAATAGCCTAAGCACTGAATATGTCTTTGTTTAGGTTAATTACTGAAATGATGGGAAAATAATGAAATTCCTCCCTACAAGTAGTTAAGAGTAAAGTTAATCCCACACTAACCTTTGGCAAAGCAGTTTGTTGATTGGAAATTTTCAAAATGGTTAGATATGGCTCTGTTTCAGACATACAGATGGCTCTTTAGACTACCCGACTGTTCATCCCACATTAAAGTATGATAAGATACTCAGGCATTTATACTGTACAACTTTTCTTTCTTTGTTTCATCGCATGGAAAATATTTTTCTTTGCAGAGAAAACCGGTCCTCTGCTTCCATAAAACGTTTGTGGATGTGACATGTTCTTCCAACCCAGAAAAACAATTTAATTGATGCATATATATGGAACAGATTTCATGTTGTGAAATTGCCTGCTAAAGGTTTGTAACCAGCCACAAACATACAGATTGTGCAGGAGCTCCTATATGTAAGGTTTTCTCAATTTAAAATTATGCCACACAAGCACCATTTTAAGTTCATTCAAATCCTATTACCAGCACAAATTTCTGTTTTGCAAATTAATGACTTGAATTAGTGAACCCAAAATAGGCTTAGGTGGGCTAAAAGCATTATAACTCAATCTCTCTGTTCTTATTGAGAGTATAGAGCAGCAGTTCTTATCCTGTGGACTGGGGGCCCTGGAGGTCCATGACACCTACTCAGGTGGCCCCCGACTGCTTACAAAATGTACTAATATTAATGGATTAAAAAGGAATGAGAATTTAAACTTTTAAAATGTTCTGTAAATATATAGGAATTTATAAAGTGGAGGCTAAAAATTAGCTGGTACCTTCAGATTGATTCATGAGAGCCGTGCAAGTGCATCAAACAGAATATAATATGGACAATGGGTGGCCTTCATTGAATTTAGAAAGGCTCCAACCGTCTCATTGAAATGAAAATGTTGATTTTTTTTATATTATTGTGAATTTAAAAAAAAAATCATAATGTGCATATTTGTTTGATGAATGCTTGTTTCTGTATTTTTGTGTATTAATTTGTGGTTCAAATCAGGGAACTTTCTTAGGACGGATTCACTGGCTTCCAGTAATGACACAGTATTGTTGTGCAAACTACAACTTTGGCATAGTTCTCAAAAATTGGCTTTCACACCCACGGATAATAGAGGTGAACTTGTTACAATGCACCAACACTGAATGTGAAAGACAGATTATTGGAGCAGAACAATTTAGGCTCCACTCTTTATTAATCACAATTATGCAGTTACACACAAATATATGACATTATATTCACTGTGTGCTCTAATTTCATTAGACTGTACCCACATCACCCCCTACCTGAAGAAACACCTCTGGCTCCCCATTCACCAGAGATTCAAATTCAAGATCCTGATACACACCTACAAAGCCCTTCGCAACCAAGCATACATCAAATACCGCCTGAGTTTTTACCTACTAATAAGTCTCCTGCGCTCCGCCTCTCTCTCCCTTGCCCACACCCCGGCATCTGCTACAGCAACAGTGGAGGCCACTCCTTCTCCTATCTCGCTACAAAATCCACCTGAGGACATCTCCCTCCCTCTAGGAATTCAGAAGGGGACTTCAGACCTGGCTCTTCGACTGAAGTCCCATGCAGCCTGAGGCTAGCACCTGGATACCATCACGGGTGATTAGCATGCTGCACAAATTCATGATTGATTGATTGATTGTGTGTGAAGCATTCAAAGGCCAGATGTATGACCCTTTCTTGCGGCCGCAAATGGGAGATTCTCCCATTTGCGATTGCAAAAAAGGGTAATGGCATGTATAAATGCTATTTTGCGAGTCACTGACTCGCAAAATAGCATTTGCGATTCCCGCAATTAGGAAGAGGCATCCCTTCCTAATATCGAGTCACCATGCCATGTACAATTGTTTTGCAACCGCATTTGTTGCTGCAAAACACTTGCAGTTTACCACCTACTTCAAGTAGGTGGTAAACCACTCGCAAATGGGAAGGGGTCCCCAGGGAACCCCTTCCCCTTTGTGAGTATGTGGGACCACTGCCTGCTCTTAAAAAAATGGAACTGAAAAGTTTCATTTTTCTTTTTTAAATGCATCCTGTTTTCCTTCAAGGAAAACGGGCTGCATTTAAATAAAAAAAAATCTGCTTTATTTAAAAGCAGTCCCAGACATGGTGGTCTGCTGACCCCAGCAGGCCACCATCCCTGGGAGTGCTAGCAATTCCTAATGGGGTTGCAAATTGCACCTGCCTCATTAATATTCATGAGGCATGCAAGTTGCGACCCCATTAGGAATTGCAAACAGTGTCTAAGACACTGTTATACATCCCAATTTGCGAGTCGCAAATTGCGAGTTGCAAATGCGACGCAATTTGCGAGTCGCAAATTGGTGGGTCGTACATCTGGCCCTAAGTGTACCAATGCGTGCAATTACTGTAAAAATGAGAGAATTATATATGAGTGCACTAACGTTGATATAAACATGCAATCATCTTTACATTTATTCACGTTTTGCATTTATTCTCAAAGTTACACATGTACATGTATAATCATAATATTAGAGTTATGCTAACTGCTGAATTTTCATGGCTGGACTATAGGCCTCAGCTGAAATGTGCTTAGTCTTGCCAGTATGTTTTCTCTCTTTTGCAGGTGCATTTTCATATTTCTCATTAGCTAGAGAAAGGTTTATTGTTTGTATTAGACTCTTGGCAGTGAGGCCTGAAGTGAAAATGGAGAAATAATGGTTGAAAGAGGCCTTCTGTTCAACATGTACTAGGATGAAGGGAGGATGCGAATGATTCTCTCAGCGGATGATTGAGTGGTTCCTGGTGGTGTGAGAAAAGATAAGGATGCATCTGAAACTCCTGTTGATTTAATTGGTTGGAGTGATGTGCTGGATTTCTCCAGACAACATTTGTGATGCAGCGGTTCCAGTAGCGATGCACTGTGTTTCTACCCACCATAGAGGTAATACATTGATCTACTCCATGCAGTGGTGGCGATGCATTGGTTCTGAAGTGTCAGTTCCGGAGCTGAGACGCTGGTTCTGAAGGTGATGCACTGATCCTGTTCCCGCAAAAATGGCGATGTAGTGATTCTGCACTTGCAGCAGAGGATGCGTTGGTTCCACAGGAACTAGGACCTAGGCCCACTCCAAGGGTCCAGGACTGAGGTGGCACCACTTGGCAGGAGAGACACACAAGCAGTAGAGTCCAGGGGGCAGATGTAGAACCATTCCATTTTTTAGGTCGCAAATTGTGATTTTTTTTGAGTCTCGCAATTTGTGACTCGCAAAATGGAATGTACTAATGTGTCTCAAACACATTTAGTGATTCCCAATGGGGTCGCAAATGACCTGCCTCATCAATATTCATGAGGCAGGTCGAAATGTGCTACCCATTTGGGATGGGCTATAATCAAAGGGATGGTGGCCTGCTGGGGATTGCTTTTTAAATAAAGCAACGTTTTTTTCTAAATGCTGCCCATTTTCCTTAAAGGAAAAGGGATGCGTTTAATGAAAAGTTTTTTTTTTTAAGGGCAGGGACCACTGCCTGGTCTTAAAAATATTTTCGCTGCCAAACACAAAGGGGAAGGGGTCACCTGGGGACACCTTCCCATTTGCGCTGGCTTACCACCCATTTGAAATTGGTTGTAAAACAATATTGCATCCCCCTGCGACTCATATTTGGTAGGGACGCCCTTTGCACGCCACCAGGGGTCACCAACTCGCAAAATAAGGTTTGTACATGCTACAACCCTTTTTAATGGTTGCAAACAGCCCGTTTTTCTGCTTGTGACCGCTAAAAATGGTCGTGCATCTGGCCCCAAGTCTTGAAGCAAGTGGGTTGTAAGTCTCTTGTGTCCCTGAGACTTAAAAGAGGAGGAAAGCCAACATGCCTGTGGAGTCACTTTGGGTTAAAGTGATGCAGGTCTGGTCCTTCTCACCCAGGTAAGAGAGAGCAGCAGGCAGTAGGGCAACACAGCAAGGCAGGAGTCCAACAAACAGCAGTCCAGCAGAGTTGCAGTCCTTTTGCAGCACAGCAGTTAATCTTCCTGGCAGTGGCCACAGGTTCAAAAGTGTACTGAAGTCATGGTGTCAGAGGTCCAGTACTTCTACCCAGTTGTGCCTTTGAAGTGTGGGTGACTTCAAAGAATGGTCTTTGAAGTGCACAGAGGTCCACCCTTCCTGCCCTGACTCTAGACTCACTAATACATTTTTTCCACTAAAAAACAACCTGTTTTTGCAATGTGTGTAGTTGTGGCTTTTGGACTTCAGCTCAGCCACCTCAGAGGGAAACCTACCAAACCCAGACAATTCTGAAAACTAGGCACTCGATGTAGTCTAGGGGAGGTTGACTTATGTGGATCTAGCAAGGCTTTTTAACTGAGAAACCCTTGAAAAATCTCAAACTATGGATACAAATACACTTTTTTTAATCAAATTTCTTGGAAGAAAGCTCAGAAATCTGCAGGGACCCACATATTTCCTACCACCCACCATATTCATACATTTCTCAATGAAACACTACCACATTTATGTGGGTGGGCCTAGCATCCATGACAGAAAAGGGTTTAAAACAATAAAACATAAAATGGACAGACCAATTTTCCCACTTTAAACTTTCTGTGTGGGTAGCTTTAGATTAAGGACTTGGGCTTGGCTGCCACACAGGGAAACCTACCTAGCCCAGATATTTCTGAAAACTAGACCACAACCAAGCACAGCATAGGCAAATATGTAAGCCTGCGTAAGCTACTGATCAGTGATTATGCCATTTACAATTTACTTTCATACAGCACTGCATATTTCATTGGGGAAATGGATGAGAACACTTCCATCATTGATTAGTTATTTCACATATTTTCTTCTACCCAGTTAGTCACGCATCATAGTGCCATGGCTGAACCCACTTCCTGCCACTGATCAGTTATTCAGTTATTCAGGCATTACTTTTTTTGCCGCCTACCCTAGAATAGGCAATGTGCCACTCACTGATCATTTATAGGCCTGGGCAGAGTTTGTTGAGGTGCGTTACGAGAGAACTCCGTGGAGTGCCGAGAAAAATCTGCTGCGCTTTGCAGAGTTGTATGAGCAGCAGAGTCCAGTATGTTGTGCTGTTTCCAATGATTTTTAAAGCCAGGAGTTTCTCCTGTGCCGTAAAATCAGTGCAAACGGCATCACACTGAGTGCCAGAGGGAGCTGCTTGTTTCTGCTGCTCAAGTAGATTTTCCACTCGAGCAGAAGCTTCCTCAACGTGAGCGACAGCTTTCTCAATGCAAGCAGTGGTGATCTGTCGCAAGCGCCCAAGTTTAGAAATCACACCTGGAGGTGGTCTAGTGCATGATTTTTCTTGCTCACCAACTTAACGGTGGCAAGCCACTTGAGGGGAAAAACTGCGCTCCGCATCGATTTGCTGAGCTTTTGGGAACTCCACACGGAGCGTGCAGTAGGCAAAACTCAGCAAACTCCACCTGCGGAATTCTTCGTCCACTCCTAATCATTTACTGTGCCATTCACATTTTACTTTCGCCCACCGAAACATACAACATGAGGAAATTGGTGATATCACTACAGCAATTGATTAGATATTGTGCCATTACATTTTACTTCCACCCAGCAATATCGTTGTTGAAATGGGTGAGAATACTTCAGCCATTGATCAATTATTGTCCTTTTCATGCTACTCTTACCCAGTATGGCATAATTAATAGAGCAATGGCTAAACCCACTTTAGCCATTGATCAGATATTCAGCCATTCATTTTGCTCCAACCCACCACATCATATGTGTTGGACTTAACCCTCTCTGCAGGGTCATCCCAAACTTATTGCCTTAACCTTTCTGTTTCCTGAACCCGTTTTTATTGAAATTTAGGACATTTAACCAGTGCTAAAGTGAATGTGCTCTCTCCTTTAAATATGGGAAATTGACTTACACTCAATTCGCACATTTAATTTACTTAAAGTCCATAAATGTACCCAGGCCTGTAAATTGAATGCTACTAGTGGACCTGCAGCACTTATTGTGTCACCCACTTAAGAAACCTTTTTAAACATGTCACATGCCTGCCATTGCAGCCTGTGTGTACAGTTTTGAACTACCATTTCGACCTGACAAAATCAAAATTTTGGGCCAGATTTAGAAGGAGAGTGACTGCTTTTGGTTAGTAGTGACCCCTGGTGGCTAATAGGTATAAGCTGCAAATGGTAAAGTCAGCTGATGATATATAAATAAATATATATATATATATATATATATATACATATATATATATATATATATGTACCTATGTATCTATCTATCTATCTATCTATCTATCTATCTATCTATCTAGGGTTTGTAGAGAGCACTACTCACCTGTGAGGGTCTCAAGGCGCTAGGGGGATATCTATCTATCTATCTATCTATCTATCTATCTATCTATCTATCTATCTATCTATCAAGGGTTTGTAGAGAGCACTACTCACCTGTGTGGGTCTCAAGGCGCTAGGGGGGATATCTATCTATCTATCTATCTATCTATCTATCTATCTATCTATCTATCTATCTATCTATCTATCTATAGATATAGGTCACCAGTAGGTAGTAATAGTTAGGACCTAGTTTCCATAGGAAAAGCATTTTTTGACTTGGCTATAACTGCATGAAATTTTGCCAAAGAAGTGTCACGGTGGGTACAAATTTTATGCAAAGTTTGGGGGTGATTCGTGCAGTGGGGTCACAGAATTTGAGGTGCAAAATAAGGTTGCATTTGTAATGTTAATTCCCATAGGAACCTTTAGCCACCTCTACAGCCCAAACCTCTGAACAGACTTACACCAAATTTGGCAGGGAGGTAGATGTCGGTTCAAGGAAGTGCCTTTTGCCTATTTGGTGTAAATTTGTTCCGTAGTTTTTGAGAAATGTAAGTTTAATTTATAGTGATATCTCTGGTTTTGCGAGTAACCGCGAATGAACGCACCAACAGGAATGCTTTGATTGGCTGGACGCAACCTGAATAGAAAGTTGCGGCCGCCATTTTATCTATCAGGCATGGTTCCCGGGACTGAAAATCTGTGTGAAAGCCCACATAAGGGGTCAGGGTGGAGATACTCTGACCCCATGGTTTAAAATGGAGATGTTAGTGACACAAGTTAAGTGTCCAAAATTTATTTTTTTAATCTTGTGCAATATTCGCGACGACGATGTGACCGCCAGCGCAGCCCCCCATGTACCACCGCTGGGACACTGCGACTATCAGCGTTATCGCGAATATTCGTGAAAATATAAAAAAATATATCAATGAATCATTAATATGCATTGTTATAGAGATATTGAGATACTGATAAATGTTTTTATAAGATTATTTATACAGTGAGTTATCTACTGTGATGGTTAGAATTAATTATATAGTTATCATTTCTTAATGTGGTAGTGGCTATTGAATTCCTGCTTTTGCATTCTGCATAACTGCGGAGATCGCAATGACCAACGTCATCGCGATCTCCGGCCTCACCGCGAAAACGAAAAATAGGTTTTAGAGATGGTTGTCCTAGAAATACACTAGAAAAACATGAGTTTGAAATGTACAGTAATAAACTTCTAGTGTGTAAAATACTGTAATGTGTGTGCATATATGTGTTTTAACTTTATGGAAAAGGCGCTATTGTCGCGGTTAACAAAGTCATCACAACGCCTCGAATAACCCTGAAAAAGGAAAATCGGCCTGAATGATGGTATATAAAGAAACTTAGTACAAAATATGACTTTAAACATGTTTGAGAGAAGTATGCATAGAGTAATATGTGTAGGGCAATGTTCAGAATGGATTTTTTTACTTATTAATTTTGGATGTGTTGGTGGTCATTAAATGTCTGCTTTTATTTTCTGTTCTCGCGATGTATTTGCGGGTATCGCAACGTCATCACGAAGATCCCCAAAAAATGGAAAAAAAAGGATCTTTTCAAACAAAATTAACAACATTTTGGGTACTAGGGTGGCTCTGACAATAGCCGTTGTGTTGGTTTTGTGTATATGGTTGCTGTAATTAAGACCGGATGCAGAGTTTCTGGTTACTTAGATACACCCTATTGCCTTCATCTGTAAAGTGCACTCCATCATTTCTATGAAATTACATGCATGTCGAAACGCTGATTGTTGTTATAGATACAGCCCATGCATTGGTCTCTGAGGAATGTAGAAACAGTTTTATTAACATGTTTCCTGGCTTTGTCAATCTGTGTACAGAATTGATTTGACCACTTCCATTTCTGTCTTTGGCATATATTAGAACCACATGACAGTGTGATGAAAAAGTAACAGTTCTGCAGAGGTTTCTTTCATTAGGATTTCCAGCCCAACTCGAGTCATTGTGCCGAGGTCATTGCCACCACAGTGCACAATCATGGGGTGAGGAGTTTGGAAAGCCACAGTGGATTTAACCAAATGCAGCAACTGATGAAACTTTAACCCTCTTTGTATATAATTTCAGTGATATGAATTATATGCGCAAAGAGGGCAGCGCTCATTTATAGCTTAACCGCTTTTATTCTAAGATGAACGAAAGGCAATACTGTGAAGGGATACGATCAGTATAGTCTGTCCTCTATGTCCATTAACATCGACATTACATGGCAAAAGAAAACCTTTCAATTCAATCTTAAATTCTGCGATTGCCTGTACGTTCTTGTCTGATTTTACTTGAAGGTAATTTAGCACTGTTTCCATAGCATTATAAATTTAATAATGTTTGTCCTAAGTTGCATTAGAATTTGTAAATAATATTTTCTCTATGTCTATGCATTGTAACCCGTATTTCTATGGGCATTTGGGCGCAGGTCACACAACTAGAAAAAGGCTTCGCTGAAACGCGTCGTTGTTTGCACAATAAACCGTTGTGCTGTCCTTGTGGTGTGCCACTTGATTTATTCTGGATTTCCTGGATATTTTGCTGTGTGGAAAATATTAGCGGGTGTCATTACCGCTGCTGGCACCAACGTCGAAAGGAGGAGGAGTGGCATTAGTGACAAGCTGTTTGATATATATATATATATATATATATATATATATATATATATATATATATATATATATATATATATATATATATATATATATATATATATATATGGAAAAACCAAAGTCCTTGAAGCGCCAGCTTCACAGCAGCACAGTAGGTACGGACCACACGGGGCAAATCCATGGATTTCAAAGGTGCTTTTATTCGGTGATATCAGTGCATCAAAAATTATTTTGGCAAGTGCCATATATATCCAAACCAATACTCACTCCGGATAAGAATGAGCCTGACACAGCCAAGAGCGTTGCAAAGTTGATTTAATTCAATTTGGAGGCAATAAAACAGAGAGCTATGAAACGGCAAGGCAGACGCGTTTCAGTGGTTTGCTCTCTTCAGTGGCAGTTTCATAGTGAAAATCATCATGCCTAAGAGGTGTTTAAATACAAAAGCTGTTGTTCTTATTGGTGCATAGTTCTGACCTCACCTCAGCATTAAAGGGACAGTGTCTCATCACACGCTACACCGCTTGCCTCTCTCCAGGCCTTGCTGCATACGATTAGCACTGCCCTTGGTGAAAATCCATTCAGTTATGTGGCCTCCATGCACACAGTGGTGCCCCAAACATTGTTGGCTGCGGACAACACGACATCATTGCAGCTGGCACTCGGTTGTTGCTATGAGTCATACCATCAAGCAAAGTCTCTTGTAAGTATGTAAATAATACTCCTCTTTCCCCCAGGCGGTGATGTTGCTGCCACAATGCTATATTCACCGGGAGGGGGGGGGCAACGCGCTTGTGATTCACACAGTGTCCATCTTTTGCTGGTTGTGCGCTTCGCTCCAGAACAAGAGGGCATGCCAGTAGCCAGTGCCTGCAAAACTGGCGAAACATCCAAACCAATACTCACTCCGGATAAGAATGAGCCTGACACAGCCAAGAGCATTGCAAAGTTGATTTAATTTAATTTGGAGGCAATAAAACGGTGAGCTATGAAACGCCAAGGCAGACGCGTTTCAGCGGTTTGCTTTCATCAGTGCCGGTTTAAAAATGAAAATCATCATGCCTAAGAGGTGTTTAAATACAGAAGCTGTTGTTCTTATTGGTGGGTGCATAGTTCTGACCTCACCTCTGCATTAAAGGGACATTGTCTCATCACACACTACACCGCTTGCCTCTCTCCAGGCCCTGCTGCATACGATTAACACTGCCCCTGTTGAAAACCCATTCAGTAATGTGTCCTCCATGCACAAAGTGGTGCCCCAAATATTGTTGGCTGCGGACAACACAACATCATTGCAGCTGGCACTCGGTTGTTGCTATGAGTCATACCATAAAGCAAAGTCTCTTGTAAGTATGTAAATAACACTCCTCTTTCCCCCAGGCGGTGATGGTGCTGCCACAATGCTATATTCACCGGGGTATGGGGGGGTAACGCTCTTGTGTTTCACACAGTGTCCATCTTTTTCTGGCTGTGCGCGTTGCTCCAGAACAAGAGGGCGTGCCAGTAGCCAGTGCCTTCAAAACTGGCGAAACATCCAAAGCAATACTCACTCCGGATAAGAATGAGCCCGACACAGCCAAGAGCGTTGCAAAGTTGATTTAATTCAATTTGGAGGCAATAAAACGGTGTGCTATGAAACGCCAAGGCAGATGCGTTTCAGCGGTTTGCTTTCATCAGTGCTGGTTTCATAGTGAAAATCATCATGCCTAAGAGGTGATTAAATACAGATGCTGTTGTTCTTATTGGTGCATAGTTCTGAACTCACCTCTGTATTAAAGGTACAGTGTCTCATCACACGCTACACCGTTTGCCTGTCTCCAGGCCTTGCTGCATACGATTAGCACTGCCCGTTGTGAAAACCCATTCAGGAATGTGTCCTCCATGCACACAGTGGTGCCCCAAACATTGTTGGCTGCGGACAACATGACATCATTGCAGCTGGCACTCGGTTGTTGCTATGAGTCATACCATTAAGCAAAGTCTCTTGTAAGTATGTAAATAATACTCCTCTTTCCCCCAGGCGGTGATGTTGCTGCCACAATGCTATATTCACCGGGGGGGCAACGCGCTTGTGTTTCACACAGTGTCCATCTTTGGCTGTCTGTGCGCGTCGCTCCAGAACAATATATATATTTATATTTCATTGGATGCTGTCAGCATGAAAGTGAATAAAATTAGGTAGTGTGTTGGGTGGCTCAGAAAGAAGTCTTATTATTGGCCGTTGTTTAAAAAAAGAAATGTAATACAGACATTGAGATTCTTTGGAATCTGTGGAGTAAACCACACCTGCTGTATCTCATTTGGAAGTAGCATGTTCCTTCGAGAATGTGCTGTGGGCTTGTGACCTACTTGTTCCACTGGGTTGTTAGGTTCACTGACCTTAGAGTGTATGGGAAGGGTGTTAAAGAGACAGACCATTTTTTCAAAAGTTGAGTAGTGATGACACAACTGTAGTGATGGCAAGCTTTATTTTTCAACTTAGGTCTAAATAATAAACTGTTGTGTAGTATTTACATTTTTTGTATATGAAGGTAGATAAAGGTTTGGTCTTCCTATGTTTTCCACGATTTCTCCGCGATCATCACAAATACATCGCAAACACACACAGCTAGGAATCTCTTTTTGAAAGGGAGGGCAAGGGTTAACACATACTAACCATTCACAAGTGGAGATAGTGCAGTCTAAAATGAAAGACATGATTTCATTTGCTGCCTTTCTCATGATCACAGAGTGCAAAGTTGAAGAGGTTGCCATTTCATGGTTGCTTTGTTTGAGAGTGATGTACCATTCTTGTGCTTAGTTTTTACAAATCCTAGCAGTGTCACCACTATCCAGAAAGATCTAAAACCACAATATAATCTACAACGTGAATTCACTGGTATATACATAAATTTTTAGTTCTTTCTAAAAATTACATTAGAAATGAAGATGTATATTGGAGTTTGATAAAAAAAGAGTATCACAGTGATATGAAAATATATATCAGATGAACTGTATGTATTAGAGGGTATGTGGTTAAGAGCTTAGTGGTGAATGTTTTGGGAAGTAGGAGAAAAATGAATTCGTGCCTCTTTAATTACATTGTGTACTTTATTGAAAAATAATAGTTGAGTATTGTGGATTTTTTTTTTTTTTTTTTACATTTTAAAGTTGCAAAAACAACAATTGATGGACAGAATGCAGAACAGTGTCATACATTCACCCCAGTACAAAGATCTGGGCCTAAATCCATCGTTTTTTTGCTCACCATGCCATTCCAGTTTGGACCCAGCCATATGCAAATCATTCTTGACCCTGCGCCCAATGGGAACAGTCCAGCCCGAACTGCCAGGCCAGGTCCTCCCTGGACTGGAAACAAGCATCCCAGGACCGGTTTCGGGCTTTCAGCCCTCATCAGCCAGGATAGCTTGACTCCAGTGGCATGGAGAGCACGAGACCCACGTCTGGGCATACCTGTCCCACTTGGGGTGACAAATGCAAAAACAACAATTGATGGACAGAATGCAGAACCATGGCATACATTCACCCCAGTACAAATATCTGGGCCTAAATCCATCGTTTTTTTGCTCACCATGCCATTCCAGTTTGGACCCAGCCATATGCAAATCAGTCTTGACCCTGCGCCCAATGGGAACAGTCCAGCCCGAACTGCCAGGCCAGGTCCTCCCTAGACTGGAAACAAGCATCCAAGGACCGGTTTCGGGCTTTCAGCCCTCATCAGCCAGGATAGCTTGACTCCAGTGGCATGGAGAGCACGGGACCCACGTCTGGGCAAACCCGTCCCACTCGGGGTGACAAATGCAAAAACAACAATTGATGGACAGAATGCAGAACAATGTCATACATTCATCCCAGTACAAAGATCTGGGCCTAAATCCATCGTTTTTTTGCTCACCATGCCATTCCAGTTTGGACCCAGCCATATGCAAATCAGTCTTGACCCTGCGCCCAATGGGAACAGTCCAGCCCAAACTGCCAGGCCAGGTCCTCCCTGTACTGGAAACACGCATCCTAGGACCGGTTTCGGGCTTTCAGCCCTCATCAGCCAGGATAGCTTGACTCCAATGGCATGGAGAGCACAGGACCCACGTCTGGGCATACCTGTCCCACTTGGGGTGACAAATGCAAAAACAACAATTGATGGACAGAATGCAGAACAATGTCATACATTCACTCCAGTACAAAGAAATGGGCCTAAATCCATCGTTTTTTTGCTCACCTGCCATTCCAGTTTGGACCCAGCAATATGCAAATCAGTCTTGACCCTGCGCCCAATGGGAACAGTCCAGCCCGAACTGCCAGGCCAGGTCCTCCCTGGACTGGAAACAAGCATCCTAGGACCGGTTTCGGGCTTTCAGCCCTCATCAGCCAGGATAGCTTGACTCCAGTGGCCTGGAGAGCACGGGACCCACGTCTGAGCATACCCGTCCCACTCGGGGTGACAAATGCAAAAACGACAATTGATGGACAGAATGCAGAACAATGTCATACATTCACCCCAGTACAAAGATCTGGGCCTAAATCCATCATTTTTTTGCTCACCATGCCATTCCAGTTTGGACCCAGCCATATGCAAATCAGTCTTGACCCTGCACCCAATGGGAACAGTCCAGCCCGAACTTCCAGGCCAGGTCCTCCCTGGACTGGAAACAAGCATCCTAGGACCGGTTTCGGGCTTTCAGCCCTCATCAGCCAGGATAGCTTGACTCCAGTGGCATGGAGAGCACGGGACCCACGTCTGGGCATACCCGTCCCACTCGGGGTGACAAATGCAAAAACAACAATTGACGGACAGAATGCAGAACAATGTCAAACATTCACCCCAGTACAAAGACCTGGGCCTAAATCCATCGTTTTTTTTGCTCTCCATGCCATTCCAGTTTGGACCCAGCCATATGCAAATCAGTCTTGACCCTGTGGCCAATGGGAGCAGTCTAGCCCGAACTGCCAGGGCAGGTAACTGGGGGTGAGTGTCTGAAAAGTTTCAGCGCTCCGTCCATCATCTCCTTGTGTTTGCTTTGTTCGCCCTAAGTTGGCAGGGTATGCCCAGACGTAGGTCCCTTGCTCACTTTGCCACTGGATTCAAGCTAGCCTGGCTGATGAGGGCTGTTAGCCCGAAACCGGTCCCAGGATGCTTGTTTCCGGTCCAGGGAAGACATGGCTTAGCAGTTCGAGCTGGACTGTTCCCATGAGACACAGGGTCAAGACTGATTTGCATATAGCTGTATCTGAACTAGGGTGGCGAAGTGAGCTAAAGAACGATGATGGATTCAACCCAGATCTGTGACTGGGGGTGAGTGTCTGAAAAGTTTCAGCGCTCCGTCCATCATCTCCTTGTGTTTGCTTTGTTCGCCCTAAGTTGGCAGTGTAGGAGAGTAGGATCTGCTTCACATGGGTACCCCCACTTTTTGCTGATGCTTCACTGTTTTTCGACATTAGTCTGGCTGGGGCCCTGCTAATCAGAACCCCAGCCTAGCTGCTTCCTCTCTAAAATGGTTTCCATGTGCCTTAGGCACATCACTGATTGGGATCTGGAGTGCCCTTATAAGTCCCTAGTATATGGTATACTATGTACCAAGGGCATAGGTACCTCAGAGGCCTGCCAGGGGCTGCAGCATGTATTATGCCACCCCTGGAAGGCCATCCAAACTGACACCACAGGTCTGCTACTGCAGCCTGGGTAAGGTGGTGCATGCACCCCTTACTGTGATATAGGTTACCTATATCACTAAATGCATACACACATATAAACCTATAAGTCACTCCTAAGGCAGGCCTTATCAATCCTAAAGGCAGAGTGCATGGTTCCTATGTGAGAGGGTGCCCCTGCATGAGCAGGGCCCCTCTGCAGCGTTCGGAGACCATCTCTGATGCTGTTTGTAGTGCAGCCTGACCATATACTCTTAAGCGCATTATATCCTCGCGGTAAAATGCTAACTTTGGAATGGCTGCACCTAAACATGTCGTGTTTGGTGTCAAACATCTTGGAATACTACCCCCCGCCAATCCTGGCGGCGGGGGTAGCATTCCACCCTTCTAGAGGGAAAGACATGTTAACTCTGACTAGTCCGGTAACTTCTTTCCAGAGCCCTGGCATCACAAAATGGATGCTGCTGCCACAGACACGAGTCTGGCCTCCTGCTGCTGGACGAAACTCTGGCAGGGGAGGCCTGGACAATAGGTTTCCTGTCCCAGGGAGGTGTGACCACCTCCCCAGACAGGATAATGTGTATTGGGGCTGGGCGGGAGCACTTTCGGGTGCTTTGAAGTCCTGCACTGGGGGCACATTTGGTGTCCCTGTGCATACCCCAGTTCAAACCGGATCAGGGGCTTGCAGCCCCTGCTTTGGCGCGAACTGGACAAAGGGAAAGGGTGTAGCCACCCCTCTGCCCTGACCCACCCATAGGTGGGGCCACAGAGTAGTCCAACCCCTATCTTTAGTATAAAGGTAGGAACCCAGTCCTTAGAACTTTAGATTATACCTGGACGAAACTCTGAAACTGAATCCTGGACCTTCGACGCTCTACTCACGATTAGAGGACAGAAGAATCTCCCTTGGGGTCAAGGAGTGACTCCCCTGCTTGGCAGGCACCAAAGAAGCATCTGTCCGGTTCGCATTTCTGAAGCTCCCGTCGGACGCTGAAGTCATCGCATCACCAGAGGTAGATTCTCAGACTTCCCCGAGGCTACCCTGAGTCTCCAGCAAAGCTGAGGCCCGTGGCTATCGTGGGTGACTTGAGACCGTGACCCCTAGACACCGAGCACATTTGCAAGTGCATCCTCTTTTGGGTCTCCCAAGAAGTCGTGCTTTGGGCTCCGAGTAGCCCGAGCCTCCAGCACCAGCTGCACTGAAAATCACTGGCCCCCACTCCACGAGTGTCCTGTAAGCCAGATCCACGTGCGGCGTCACGAGGCTCCTTCGCGGTCGCTAGCCCGTTGGCTAGTAGCCCTTAACAAAGGCCAATCCTTTTCTTACTTGGCATCCTGGTTGCTCCAGGACTGCCCTCACTTACCCTCGCTGGGTGAGTTCCACAGACCTTGCTGGTCTGCACCATCGACGATCTACATCTTCACCGAGACTTGCCGTTGCCAAGGCTTGTTCGGTCCAATCCGGTCGCCGACACCTCAGCACTCGACAAACATCGTGTACCAGCCCGAATCCTGCTCCTGGTCACCGACAACGCCTCCTGGACCTCGTGGCTGAAGAGTCAAGACGACCGTCAACGCGCCTGAAGCACTCGACATCGGTGGGCATCTGTCCATCGCCTTCCTGGTCACTGGCTAGTGACCCAGACTCTGTCCCCTCTGCTTTCAGGTTCTTCAGAACTCCGATCCACTCTTGGATCCACCCGGACACTTTTCTCTTGGCCGCCAGCAGCACTTTGCAGCAGATCGCCATTCGAATCGACGACGAAACCCGACCCCGAAAGGCACCTATGCACCCGGCTTCCCTGGGTGAGGTAACACGAGTACTCCGGTGCTCCCGTGGGTAGAGACTCTTCAAAGTCCTAGATCTCAAAGGGTTTTGTCCTAGTCCTCTTTAAGTGTCCCTTTTCTCTAATTTCCCGATCCCGACTTTCTCCATAGAAGTCAACGGCGTATCGCGGTTGTGTATTTACACTGCACGCGTCTCCCGTAGGTCCCCTGTGTCACTACCTTGGGTGGTTCCTTGTGGTCCAAGCACTTCTAGAGGCTCTAGGCCTAGTGTCTAGTTCAGTCGTGGTTCGCATACCACTTTATTGGTATATGGTTTGGTACGCCCTAGGGCCTAAACGTGTATTTGTGCTATTACTGTGAATTAATAACTTATAACTTATGTACTTCGAACTCTAGCCTCATAAAGAGACTAGAGGGGTGTGTTTAGCAATAAATACATATATTTTGAATATATACCTGGTGTGGTGCTCTTTCATTTGGTCACTCAAGAGATTATAGACTGGTAAAACAAGCTGCTTTACATTCCTTCAAGACTTAGCCTGAAGGCTGCTCTCCATAGCTACCACTAGGATAGCTTTCAATAAGGTTGTCTTTAACCTATCTCCAATAAGGGGTTGTTTGGACTGGTGCAAGGTGCCCACTATAATTAGTGGACAGCATATACCAGGCCAACTTCTCACATTGGTGTGCAGCGTGTGGGATTCCAGCTTGCTATTGTTTTACCAGATAATCTCAATTGAATTGATCAACTGAAAACCACTAAAGGTACCTAAGGTACATATAATTTAAGCTTAGAATACAGTAAGTTCTACTGAACTTAGAGTTGTGTGTTAAGGGATAGCACAACCCTTTCTACAACTCAAGAGAGTTTAGTAGGCCACACTAGAGTAGGTAGTGCATACACCACACCACACTAGTAATGTCTTTAAGGGCAGGATCCAAAGAATCCTTGCAGGAAGCCATTGAGCTTCCACCCTCCAAGTATGATACACTCCCATTCTTGGAATTGAGAGCTTTATGTAACTTGAGAAAAATAAGGACAGGCCAAAGTCCTCACCACCCAACACCTCAAGGAGTTGTTGGTGGCTTATGACCTTAGTAAGCCCTTGGGGACTGAAGGGGTAGGAGCTGAGGGTGGGGCAGGAGAAGAGGAGGAGGCCAGGGGTACCAATACCCCCAGCCCCCCCTCTGAGACTTGCCAGGAGGGTGACAATGACCCTGACCTGGATAACCCAATCCCTCCTGTGGAAGATGATGAGGATGATCAGGATGATGCCCTCTTTGTCCCCCCAGGAAGGATTAAGAGTGTGCCCAGGAAGTATAGATCTCCTTCTCAGGAGTCTAACCACTCTGGCACCTCTATAGGGAGCTCTGTCTCCTCTCACATGAGGGAATCCTCTCATGAGAGGAGAGCCAGACTGGTCCAGTATGAGGAAACTCAGCTGGAAATCAGAAAAAAGCAATTGGCTTTAGATAGGGAATCCCTAGATCTCCTTAGAGAGAGAAGAAAGTTGGGACTAGAGTCCCATGGTGGCAGCCATGTCCCTAGAGACAGGGAAAGGTCCTATGACCATAGGAACCTGAGCAAGATTGTCCCTCCCTACCAGAGTGGGGATGATATCCACAAATGGATAACTGCATTAGAAAGGGCCTGTAAGGTACAGAATGTCCCTCAAGAGCAGTGGGCAGCAATCTTGTGGCTCTCCTTTGCTGACAAAGGTAGAGATAAGCTCCTCACTGTTAGAGAGGAGGATGCTGATAATTACAAGGTCTTGAAGAGTGCTCTTATTGATGGGTTTGGCCTAACCACTGAACAGTACAGGTTGAAGTTCAGAGACACCCAAAAAGCACAGACTCAAGACTGGGTAGACTATGTGGATTGTTCTGCCAAGGCTCTGGAAGGCTGGTTGATGGGCAGTAAGGTGTGTGACTTCTCAGGATTGTACAATCTGATAATGAGGGAGCAGATTCTTAATAACTGTCAAAATCAGCTGTTGCATCAATACCTGGTAGACTCTGATCTGACCTCTCCCCAAGAATTGGGAAAGAAGGCAGACAAATGGGTCAGAACCAGGGTGAAGCAGAAGGTACAGAACCAAGGTGGGGAAACCAAGAAGCAAGATGCTAAGAACTCTGACAAGGGTGGGGAGAAGGGTAAAGATCAAAAGTCTTCATCAGGCCCCCAAAAATCTTCTTCTGGTGGGGATTCACAGTCTACCAAAGGGAAAGGCCAAAGAAAACCATGGTGCAAGGTCTGTAAGCAAAAGACCCACTGGACCAGTGATTGCACCAAGTCCAAAGACTCCAGTCCAGCACCCACCAATGCCCCTAAGGCACCTGTTCCCCCTAGTACAGTTGGTGGGAGTGCTCCAGCCAAGGGTTTAGTAGGGTTCACCCTGGGAACTGAGTTGGGCTCTGACCTAGTCAGAGAACTGACTCAGGCTGTGTTAGTCTGTGATGGAGGCATGGATGTGACCTCCACTGTGAGTCCCAGTAATCTGGGCAAGTACAGACAACAGCCTTTAATCAATGGACGTGAGGCTTTGGCATTTAGGGACACAGGGGCAAGTGTCACAATGGTGACACAAGACCTTGTGCTTCCTGGGCAAGTTATGCTTGGTGAGATGTACCAAGTGACCAATGCTAGCAATGTCAGAACAGACCATACTCTGGCAGTTGCTAACTTCTCCTGGGGAGGGGTAACTGGCCTTAAGAAGGTTGTGGTAAGTGCAAACCTACCAGTCGAATGCTTGCTTGGCAATGACTTAGAGACTTCTGCTTGGGCAGAAGTGGAGCTCAGGACCCATGCAAAAATGCTGGGGATCCCTGCAGATGTGTTTGCTGTGACCAGGTCACAAGCCAAAATGTCTAGCACTGAACAGGCCTTGGATTCTGGAAGAATGGACCAAGTGCCTTCCAAGAGGAGGAGTAGTAGGGTTAAGGCAGTGCCTTCCCCCTTGGCTCAGGAGGAAGATCAGTCCCTTGAGGGGGATGATCTCAGCCCTGAAGAAGGAACTGTCCCAGAGGAACTTGAACCTGACCAGGTTGAGTTCTTGGGGACAGGGGACCTTCTAGGGCAGATCTGAGCCAGGAGCAGCAGAGCTGCCCCTCCCTTGAACCCCTCAGACAGCAAGCTGCTGCTGAGGCTGCTGGGAAAGCTAGTGGTCCCCATACAGTGTATTGGGATGATGGACTCCTGTACTCAGAGAGTAGAGACCCCAAGCCTGGTGCTACCAGGAGGTTGGTAATACCTTTGAAGTTCAGGGGCTTCCTATTGACCCTAGCCCATGATATTCCCTTAGCAGGTCACCTGGGCCAGAACAAGACTTGGGACAGAATTGTCCCTCACTTTCACTGGCCCCACATGTCTGAAGACAGTAAGGAGTTTTGTCGCTCCTGTGTAACCTGCCAAGCCAGTGGCAAAGCAGGTGGCACTACAAAGGCCCCCTGATACCACTACCTGTGGTGGGGGTTCCCTTTGAAAGGGTAGGGATTGACATTGTTGGTCCCATGGATCCCCAAACAGCCTCTGGGCACAGGTTTATCCTGGTGGTAGTGGATCATGCCACCAGGTACCCAGAAGCTATTCCCCTCAGGACCACTACAGCACCTGTGGTGGCAAGGGCCCTCCTGGGAATCTTCTCAAGAGTGGGCTTTCCTAAGGAGGTAGTATCAGACAGGGATGCTAACTTCATGTCTGGGTACTTAAAAGCAATGTGGAAGGAGTGTGGAGTGACTTATAAGTTCACCACGCCCTATCACCCACAATGCAATGGTTTAGTTGAGAGATTCAACAAAACCTTGAAGGGCATGATTAAAGGGCTCCCAGAAAAGCTTAGGCGTAGATGGGACATACTCTTGCCCTGCCTTTTATTCGCATATAGGGAGGTGCCTCAGAAGGGGGTTGGTTACAGCCCTTTTGAACTTCTGTTTGGCCACCCTGTGAGGGGTCCACTGTGCTTGGTGAAGGAAGGATGGGAGTTACCTCTCAAGCCCCGAAAGCAAGATATAGTGGACTATGTACTTGGTCTCCGCTCCAGGATGGCTGAGTACATGAAAAAGGCAACCAAAAACCTTGAGGCTAGCCAGGAACTTCAAAAGGCCTGGCATGACCAAAAGGCTGTTCTGACTGTTTACCAGCCAGGACAGAAGGTGTGGGTGTTGGAGCCAGTGGCCCCAGCAGCTCTCCAAGATAAATGGAGTGGACCCCACACTATTGTTGAGCAGAAGGGTGAGGTCACTTATTTAGTAGACCTAGGAACACCCAGGAGTCCCCACAGGGTTCTCCATGTAAACAGGTTAAAACCATATGTGGACAGGGCAGACATGGGCTTGCTCATGGCTACTGATGAAGGGCAGGAGGAAGAGAGTGACCCACTCCCTGACCTGCTCTCACAGAACCCTGACGATGGGTCAGTTGATGGTGTAGCCTTGGCAGGCAGCCTCACTACCCAGCAACAAACTGACTGCAGGCAAGTCCTCAATCAGTTTAGACATATGTTTTCACTGACACCCAGTCAGACCACCTGGTGCACTCATGAAGTGTACACTGGGGACAGTCTGCCTATTAAAAACAAGATTTATAGGCAACCTGACCATGCCAGGGACTGTATCAGGACTGAAGTCCAGAAAATGTTGGAATTGGGAGTTATTGAACCCTCAGATAGCCCTTGGGCTAGTCCAGTGGTCCTTGTACCGAAACCTCACACCAGTGGTGGAAAAAGAGAGATGAGGTTTTGTGTGGACTACAGGGGTCTCAATGCAGTCACTAGGACTGATGCCCATCCAATACCCAGGGCAGATGAGCTCATAGATACTTTGGCCTCTGCCAAATATCTCAGCACATTTGACCTAACAGCTGGCTACTGGCAGATCAGACTAGCTGATACTGCAAAGCCCAAAACAGCATTCTCGACCCCTAGTGGACATTATCAATTTGTGGTAATGCCCTTTGGTCTGAAGAATGCACCTGCCACTTTCCAGAGGTTGGTGAATACAGTTCTCACAGGACTGGAAGCCTATAGTGCAGCTTATCTAGATGATATTGCTGTCTTTAGCTCCACCTGGGAGGATCACCTGGTCCACCTCAGGAATGTTTTACAGGCCCTGCAAAAGGCAGGCCTGACTATCAAGGCCACTAAGTGCCAGATAGGGCAGAGTCAGGTTGTGTACCTGGGCCACCTTGTGGGTGGAGGCCAGGTTCAACCTTTGCAGAGCAAGATCCAGACCATCATGGACTGGACTGCTCCCACTACCCAGACTCAGGTGAGAGCCTTCTTAGGCCTGACTGGGTACTATAGGAGATTTGTCAAGGGGTATGGATCAATAGTGACACCCCTGAATGACTTAACTTCTAAGAAAATGCCCAAAAAGGTTCAGTGGACAGTTAGCTGTCAAAAGGCATTTGATGACCTCAAGCAGGCCATGTGCACTGCTCCAATTCTGCAGAGTCCTGATTACTCCAAGAAGTTCATTGTTCAAACTGATGCATCTGAATTGGGGGTAGGGGCTGTACTGTCACAATTGAATGAAGAAGGTCAGGATCAGCCAGTAGCTTTCATTAGCAGAAGGCTGACCCCTAGAGAGAAACGTTGGTTAGCCATAGAGAGGGAGGCCTTTGCTGTGGTCTGGGCTCTGAAGAAGTTGAGGCCATACTTGTTTGGTACACACTTCCTGGTTCAGACAGACCATAAGCCCCTCTTATGGCTAAAACAAATGAAGGGTGAAAACCCCAAACTGCTTAGGTGGTCCATTTCCCTACAGGGGATGGACTTTACAGTGGAACATAGGCCTGGGAGTAACCATGCGAATGCAGATGGACTCTCTAGGTATTTCCACTTAGAACATGAAGACTTAACTGGGCAAGGTTAGTTTAATGTCCCTACGTTTGGGGGGGTTGTGTAGGAGAGTAGGACCTGCTTCACATGGGTACCCCCACTTTTTGCTGATGCTTCACTGTTTTTCGACATTAGTCTGGCTGGGGCCCTGCTAATCAGAACCCCAGCCTAGCTGCTTCCTCTCTAAAATGGTTTCCATGTGCCTTAGGCACATCACTGATTGGGATCTGGAGTGCCCTTATAAGTCCCTAGTATATGGTATACTATGTACCAAGGGCATAGGTACCTCAGAGGCCTGCCAGGGGCTGCAGCATGTATTATGCCACCCCTGGAAGGCCATCCAAACTGACACCACAGGTCTGCTACTGCAGCCTGGGTAAGGTGGTGCATGCACCCCTTACTGTGATATAGGTTACCTATATCACTAAATGCATACACACATATAAACCTATAAGTCACTCCTAAGGCAGGCCTTATCAATCCTAAAGGCAGAGTGCATGGTTCCTATGTGAGAGGGTGCCCCTGCATGAGCAGGGCCCCTCTGCAGCGTTCGGAGACCATCTCTGATGCTGTTTGTAGTGCAGCCTGACCATATACTCTTAAGCGCATTATATCCTCGCGGTAAAATGCTAACTTTGGAATGGCTGCACCTAAACAAGTTGTGTTTGGTGTCAAACATCTTGGAATACTACCCCCCCGCCAATCCTGGTGGCTGGGGTAGCATTCCACCCTTCTAGAGGGAAAGACATGTTAACTCTGACTAGTCCGGTAACTTCTTTCCAGAGCCCTGGCATCACAAAATGGATGCTGTTGCCACAGACACGAGTCTGGCCTCCTGCTGCTGGACGAAACTCAGGCAGGGGAGGCCTGGACAATAGGTTTCCTGTCCCAGGGAGGTGTGACCACCTCCCCAGACAGGATAATGTGTATTGGGGCTGGGCGGGAGCACTTTCGGGTGCTTTGAAGTCCTGCACTGGGGGCACATTTGGTGTCCCTGTGCATACCCCAGTTCAAACCGGATCAGGGGCTTGCAGCCCCTGCTTTGGCGCGAACTGGACAAAGGGAAAGGGGTGTAGCCACCCCTCTTCCCTGACCCACCCATAGGTGGGGCCACAGAGTAGTCCAACCCCTATCTTTAGTATAAAGGTAGGAACCCAGTCCTTAGGACTTTAGATTATACCTGGACGCAACTCTGAAACTGAATCCTGGACCTTCGATGCTCTACTCACGATTAGAGGACAGAAGAATCTCCCTTGGGGTCAAGGAGTGACTCCCCTGCTTGGCAGGCACCAAAGAAGCATCTGTCCGGTTTGCATTTCTGAAGCTCCCGTCGGACGCTGAAGTCATCGCATCACCAGAGGTGGATTCTCAGACTTCCCCGAGGCTACCCTGAGTCCCCAGCAAAGCTGAGGCCCGTGGCTATCGTGGGTGACTTGAGACCGTGACCCCTGGACACCGGGCACATTTGCAAGTGCATCCTCTTCTGGGTCTCCCAAGAAATCGTGCTTTGGGCTCCGAGTAGCCCCAGCCTCCAGCACCACGTGCACCGAAGATCACTGGCCCCCACTCCACGAGTGTCCTGTAAGCCAGATCCACGTGCGGCGTCATGAGGCTCCTTCGCGGTCACTAGCCCATTGGCTAGTAGCCCTTAACAAAGGCCAATCCTTTTCTTACTTGGCATCCTCGTTGCTCCAGGCCTGCCCTCACTTACCCTCGCTGGGTGAGTTCCACAGACCTTGCTGGTCTGCACCATCGACGATCTACATCTTCACTGAGACTTGCCGTTGCCAAGGCTTGTTGGGTCCAATCCGGTCGCCGACACCTCAGCACTCGACAGACATCGTGTACCAGCCCGAATCCTGCTCCTGGTCGCCGACAACGCCTCCTGGACCTCGTGGCTGAAGAGTCAAGACGACCATCAACGCGCCTGAAGCACTCGACATCGGTGGGCATCTGTCCATCGCCTTCCTGGTCACTGGCTAGTGACCCAGACTCTGTCCCCTCTGCTTTCAGGTTCTTCAGAACTCCGATCCACTCTTGGATCCACCCGGACACTTTTCTCTTGGCCGCCAGCAGCACTTTGCAGCAGATCGCCATTCGAATCGACGACGAAACCCGACCCCGAAAGGCACCTATGCACCCGGCTTCCCTGGGTGAGGTAACACGAGTACTCCGGTGCTCCCGTGGGTAGAGACTCTTCAAAGTCCTAGATCTCAAAGGGTTTTGTCCTAGTCCTCTTTTAAGTGTCCCTTTTCTCTAATTTCCCGATCCCGACTTTCTCCATAGAAGTCAACGGCATATCGCGGTTGTGTATTTACACTGCACGCGTCTCCCGTAGGTCCCCTGTGTCACTACCTTGGGTGGTTCCTTGTGGTCCAAGCACTTCTAGAGGCTCTAGGCCTAGTGTCTAGTTCAGTCGTGGTTCGCATACCACTTTATTGGTATATGGTTTGGTACGCCCCTAGGGCCCAAACGTGTATTTGTGCTATTACTGTGAATTAATAACTTATAACTTATGTACTTCGAACTCTAGCCTCATAAAGAGACTAGAGGGGTGTGTTTAGCAATAAATACATATATTTTGAATATATACCTGGTGTGGTGCTCTTTCATTTGGTCACTCAAGAGATTATAGACTGGTAAAGCAAGCTGCTTTACATTCCTTCAAGACTTAGCCTGAAGGCTGCTCTCCATAGCTACCATAACCTATCTCCAATAAGGGGTTGTTTGGACTGGTGCAAGGTGCCCACTATAATTAGTGGACAGCATATACCAGGCCAACTTCTCACAGGCAGGGTATGCCCAGACGTGGGTCTCTTGCTCACTTTGCCACTGGATTCAAGCTAGCCTGGCTGATGAGGGCTGTTAGCCCGAAACCGGTCCCAGGATGCTTGCTTCCGGTCCAGGGAAGACATGGCTTAGCAGTTCGGGCTGGACTGTTCCCATGAGGCACAGGGTCAAGACTGATTTGCATATAGCTGTGTCTGAACTGGGGTGGCGAAGTGAGCTAAAGATCGATGATGGATTCAACCCAGATCTGTGACTGGGGGTGAGTGTCTGAAAAGTTTCAGCGCTCCATCCATCATCTCCTTGTGTTTGCTTTATTGTGGAAAGTTGCAATGAGGAACTAAGAATGTTTTAAATGTCTAAATATCATGTGCAATCTGTCATTTGCATTCTGGGATTTGTAGTACTTTTAGTAACATTATTAAACAGGAGTAGTGTAGTCACAAATAAAAGATGAGAACATGTTGTCAGCCTGTATATGAATTAGAAATAAGTAATACTCGCTAGGTATATATTGGGAAGTGTTTGTCAATGTGGTTTTTAACTTATATGATCACTTAGCATATGATTAGATGGTGAGGTATGGTTCTTGTGCTTGCAGATAGCTGTATATATGGTGGGACTTTTGAGTTTAGTTAAAGAGGCAGAGAGGTATATGTTTTTGAAAAGATGGCTTGAAGGTGTACATATATTAAGAAATCGCATATATATTTACATGGTGATCTATGATCAGTAAGGCTGATGAACATTTCATGTATATGGTGAGGGTGGTGTTTTTCTTTAAACATTCTTTGTTTAAAATTTAGAAGGTCTAATAAGTGCAGAATGCCTTGAGAATTCTTGTGCTAGCTTCATTTGGAGTGTAAGTTTTGTTTGGAAAATTGTGAATATATCTTTTAGAGGCAGAAGAAGTATTTGAGAACATTTTAAAATGTTGTTTTCCATTTTAGAAACTTACTGATGCATGTGGATGCTCAGTAACAAAGCGATATATCCTGTTAGAGAGCCCTGTAGGCAATTATATATCAAGTATGATATCTAGACTTCAGTCAAACATAGCTCAGTAGAAAAGCATATATACAGTAAAACAGGTAGTTTGATACTGACAGACGGAGATAACCAATGAGTCAGATATATAGTCACAACTGTTATGTATCTAACAGTAATGAAGATACTTTCATAATCAGTCAAGAAGTAGTCAGGTACTCATGCAATCACCCAACCACTAGTGAGGCAGTCATCAAATCAGTGATTTAGTATCCATGGAGTTATTCAATTACCTAGACACTACATATGTACTCTTGCACTCAGGCAGCTAGAAATTATGTAGTCATTAAACTATGGAGGCACATTCATCTGTTCACCAAGACAGTAACCATTTACTTATGCAATTAACAATGCAATTAACAAGGCTGTAACTATTCAGTCATTGTAACAGTTGCCCAGAAGCTATGCAGTCATCTAAGCATACACTTACAAACCATGCAGTCATTGAAATACTGAGGCACATGCATGAACTCATGCAAACACTCAGGTACTACTCATACAGTCATCTAATTACGTGGAGAGTACTGTTGTAGTAAACTTATTTTTCTTCCAGTAGCTATGTACTCATTTAAATACTGAGGGAATACTGTTGCACTAATACAATCACCCCAGTAGTACACTTACTTTCATCCAATCTCTCAAGGTTTAACAATGGAGTCATGCAATCACTCAGGCACTAGTCATGCACCTAGGTAATCAGACAGACATTACTGATACACTCATTGAATTATCCAGAAACAGCTCATTCTATCACCCCACAGGCAAAAACCTAATTTTCATAGACCATCTAATGGAAATTATTACAGCTAACTCAGAACCTCACTCTAATGATATTTTCCTAGGAGACTTTAAACTTCACTGGAACGACATCCAGGATAATCAGGTCAACATTCTTAAAGAATTCCTAGCCGACAACTCACTAGTGCAAGCATGTACCCTGCCAACGCATTCCAAAGGAGCTACATTAGACTGGATCATCTCCAAAGAAAATATGATCCAATGTTTGCCAATCGCTCCTTGTGACTGGTCTGATCACCACATCATCACCTTCCAAATACCAGCCCAAAAAAAGAAAACAACCTCACAACCAATCAAACCCAAACATTGGGTGAGGCACACTAAAGATCTGAACGTGGAGAGTCTAAATGAAAATGAACTTCAACCCCCTTCTGAACTGACGGACATCAACAAGCTTAGGGATCATTACAACCGTACGATATCTAAAATAATCGACAACATAGCCCCTCTAAAATGTAAAGAACACAAGTTAAAGATAAAACCCCATGGTTCAACGGGTCACTTAATGAAGAAATACGTGAACTCAGAATAACTGAACGAAAATGGAGACAAAATCCTTCATCCCCCCACTTAAAGCAATTAAGAATGTACAGAAAAACCTACAATAAAAGTGTACTTAAATCAAAAAAATAATTTTTATGGAAATTAACTTGAAAATGCAAAGAACAGACCGAGGAAACTCTTTGATCTGCTAAAAGATCAATCGAACAAATTAGCCAAGTCCTCCCTATTAACTTCTAAATCAGAACTGTCCTGTGAAGATTTCACAACATTCTTTACCAGTAAAGCCAGCTCATTGGAGAGAGAACTCAAAAATACCGCTGAAAAAGCCTTAAATCTAAGGAGTAAACAAGTTGAGAATCCTGCCCTACCGGCTCAAGTAATGCCCACAAATGATGCTCACTGGTCAACCTTCAAACTATATGATCAACATGGCATTACCAAAATCCTACTATCTTTCAAATCAAATAACCATTACCATTACAATGACCCTCTGCCTGCAAAATGCTGGCCCGCTCTCACCCACATGGTCATTCCCTTTTGGACTAAGATAATCAATGAATCGCTAGCACAAGGATCTTTTCCGAACTGTCTAAAAACCGGCCAGGTCATCCCTCTCTTAAAGAAACCTACTGAAAACCCATCAGACCCAAACAACTTTCGACCAGTAACAACCATCCCCCTACTAGCCAAAGTACTAGAAAAATGTGCTCAACAACAACTAAGTCAACACATTATGGAATTTGAGCTACTAAATGACTGCCAATCTGATTTCAGATCTGATCACAGTTCGGAATCAGCAATTTTACACATAGTAGATGACGCTCTGTTAGCGCTCGACCGTAATGAAACCTGTCTCTTGATCCTTGTAGACCTATCGTCTGCATTTGACACAGTAAACCTTCCCGAACTATTAGAACACCTAGAACATAGGATGGGCTTCTCTGGAACAGTCCTAAAATGGTTTCATTCCTTCCTAGAGAACAGATTGCAAAGATTCCTAGTGAACAACGAGCTATCCCCGCCATCTCCGATTCAAATTGGGGTTCCACAAGCTTCAACTCTATCCCCTTCACTATTCAATCTGTACATCGAACCATTAACAGAAGAGTTACAACAGGCTAACATTTCCTTTCACATGTATGCAGACGACACCCAGCTGTATATGAAGATCTCATCACCAGAAGAGATCAACATAATGAACCAAGCACTGCAAGAACCGTGGGATGGCTACCTGACAATCATCTCAAGCTCAACTCACAGAAAACTGAATTCCTTCTGATACAATCATGTATGCACTAAGAATCACAGATGCTCCACGATTCAAAAAGGAGGCTAAGTCCTTTCTGATGGGTACATTTCTCCCATAAACATTCAACAGGGATTACTGAAATTCTTGAGAAATCTTCAGGCATCCAGGAGATCATCTTCAATCAGCTGTTCAAATAAGCTATTGTGAGCTGGACTACCGTACAAAGAATCTGTTCTCTTCTTAAATCAATCCACTTTCATGGATTGAGCTCTAATGGCTACCTTAAGCAAAGGGGTTACTCTCAGTCCCTCGGCTACCAATAGCGATGTTGTCTATGATCAGGTACCTCAACCAATCCACAATGATATTTGACTAGGCCTGCAATTCTATAACCAATGTAGATATCTAAGTCCTCAAGAGTGGTCTTATTTAAAATTTTACTATGTTATGACATGCTTTAGTATATTCTAATGATTCTATTATTCTTCATTTTATGTGGTGTATATAGGTAAGCACATGCCAATGTTACTGGAATACGTATACATTGTCTGGACGTTATAGAATTATATTTCTGTGGATTTTGAAAGTGATTGAAATGTAAAGCGCTGTGACACCCACATTTTTGGGTCATGTTCGTGCTATAGAAAACACCAAAAATAAAAATTCAAATAAATAATACAATCTGAACACCTAGGCACTACCTGTTTACTGTACCAAAAACACATGGGCAGCAGCCAAGTAGTCATGAAATCACTGAAACACTACTCATGCACTCATCCAATCAGCTAGGTGCTATGCATGTACTTAAACAATCATGTATGCACTATTCATGCACTCGATAAATCATCTATATACTATCTATGCACTCCTGCAATCATCCAAGCACTAAAATTTCACTAGCATCCAACCAGTATCTAATCATGTATTGAATTATTGAGCCATTAGTCATGCACTGATCTAATCATTCAGGCACTACTCATGCACACATCCAAACACCCAGATAGTAGTGATATACTCATGTAAACATGCAGGCAGTATCTATGCAGATATGGAACGACTCATGGAGTTCTGATATATTCAAGGAATCATCTAGGTAGTACCTGTATCCTTAAGGAATCACCTAGGTACTATGTATGCACCAATTCAATCATCCAGAGAGTATTCATTTATTCAACCACAAATACAAGTTTTTACAAGTTTTACTGAAGAATATGTAGTCTTTTAGAACCATCTGGTGAATTATATATGCAAGCTGTGTCATACACTTTGGATGTAGTTGGAAGAATTAGTGAGGCATGTGCCTCACTAATTCTTCCAATTAGTGAAGACACATGCCCTCACCCTGCAGATTGTTATATGCACCGTTTTCCAAAATAAAAATCTGATACATTTGATCTTCTTCCAGGAGAAGGTTCAATCTATATACTCTTCCTTCCCGGTGTCAGATGATTGTTCTACCACCTTTCTGGCTCCGGTTTCCCCATGTCACTGGTCTGAATTCCGACCTTTTTGTCCGACCTTGTCCCTGCTAGACCTAGTCAGCACTAAGTCAGGCTCGCCTCTTGATCCTTGCCCTGCCAGATTTTTTAACCAGCTGGCTCCCTTTTTTAATCTCCATTTTAATGTTATCTGGAATGCATCTCTGATGTCAGGTAGATACCCCTCTGTTTGGAAAAAGGCATTTGTTTTGCCTAGTCTTAAAAAGGAAGACGCAGATCCTGGCATACTTAAGAACTTTAGGCCCATTTCCTTTCTGCCCGCTCCTGCTAAAATACTGCAGAAGGAAGTTCAGAGACAGCTCTCCAATTTTCTGGAATCTAACAACCTCCTTCATGATTCCCAGTCGGGTTTTAGGACGGGCTATAGTACTGAGACTGCTCTGCTGGAGGTGGCGGAAACCATCCGAGAATCCCTAGATCATGGTAGCTGCGCCATGCTTGTGCTGTTGGACTTGTCCGCAGCCTTTGATACGGTCTCGCATTCGATTCTTATAGACCGACTGGCACAGCTGGGTATCTCGGGGACCATCTTAAACTGGTTCCGCTCATTTCTGGATGAGCGGTCCCAGCAGGCCTTTCTGCGCCCTCATGTCTCCTCCTCTTGTTCCATGGTATGCGGAGTACCTCAGGGCTCGGCACTTAGCCCCACCCTGTTTAATGTCTATCTTGCTCCTTTGGCTTCGGTTGTGGAACACTGTGGAGTGAGAATAATATCATACGCTGATGATACGCAGCTTGTGTTGTCTTTTAAAGACACTGCAAAGGCTGCGTTTGACAGCTTCAGGCATTGTCTAACTAAGATCGCCTCCTGGATGACGGACAATCGCTTGAAATTAAATGCTGACAAAACAGAGGTGATGTTTTTTAATCAATCTTCACTCCCACCGGCTGATCTCTGGTGGCCGATGCAGCTGAATCCCCCTCCTACCCCTGTTACTTCAATCAGAAATTTAGGTTTCAAATTCGACTCAAAATTGTCGGCCAAGGCCCAGATTGGTCAAGTTTCCAGAGCATGTTTCTGGAAACTCAAAACCCTGCGAAGATTTCTCCATCTGTTGCCGATGGACTGTCGGGCCACCATAGTCCATGCCCTTATTACATCTCAGCTGGACAACGCTAACAGCCTGTACCTAGGTCTTCCAGCTTATCTTACCCATAGGCTGCAGACGGTCCAGAACGCCACAGCAAGGTTCATCAGAAATGTGCCCCTCCGACACCACATTTCCCCTCATCTGCGTAGCCTTCACTGGCTCCCAGTGAAAAGGAGAATTGAATTTAAGGCACTGTCTCTTGCCTTTAGAGCCACAAGAGCTAGAGGTCCAGGATACCTGAAACAGAGACTTCAGAAATACCATCAGTCCAGGACCCTGCGTTCTAACTCTCAGATGCTTCTCCACATCCCTCGCTTTTCTAAAGCCAGGATTGGCGGGCGTGCCTTTGCAGTAAGAACAGCCGTTCTCTGGAATGCTACGCCTAATCACCTGCATAAAGCAGAATCAGAACCCATTTTTAGGAAGGCATTGAAAACATGGCTGTTTGACTTGCCCTAGCGCGTCCCTTCTCCCCCCTTTTCTGATCACTTAGCACCGGGACACCGCCGTTGGTGGTAGCCGAGCGCTCTATAAATTGCTTGGTATGGTATGGTAAGTAGAACAGTACCAAAATAGTAAATAGACCACTAACACAGTGGTAGAGAGGCATCCAATAGCTCTTATGTCGTGTTTTTGTATTTATAGTGTTGAGACACTGTATGTACTTGTACACTTGGGGCTAAATTTAGAAGAAAGTAAAGCAGTGCAGAGCTGCAAGCCATTTGGCTGCGCCATGCTGCTTTACTTTCAAAGCACAAGGATGTGTCAAATTTGCAACAATATGATGGATCCCTATGCTCTCCCCAGTGCTGGCGCAGAACTGGCTGCATGCACCAATGGACGCACCCTTGCACCATGGTGCAAGGGTGTCTGTGTAGTGAGGATGATTGTTTTTGTGCAGGAAGGGACACCTTCCTGTACAAACACAATTACGAGAGGTATGTTCCTCTTTGTATGCGTGCTGTAGAATGTAGCATGCATAGAAACAGGAAAGAAGGAGGAGAGAGAAAAGTATTTCTCCTTGATGCATCTGCCTACACCTCCCCTAGGTAAGTATAGGATTTTGACGCATTGCCAGATTTACAAATTGTTGTAAATTTGTGTAGGTGGCACAATCCATGGGTGTTGCATGGGAACACCAACAGCAACACCCATGGCATGCTTCTTTAGACAAAGTGCTGCCTGAAAAGCACCTGTATTTATAAGGCCTTGAAAAGCTACGCAGGGTGGCTTTACATGGCTTTGTAAATATGGAGCACCACATTACGGGGCTGGTGCGTCAAAAAAAGTGATGCTCTGGAAAGTGCATGAGACCTGTAAACATGCCTCCTTGCCTTGATGTTCATTTTAAGATTTACTACAGAAGGAATAAACTGTTCTTTCACCATGTATAAGTGAGAAGTGAGTAGTTAGATATGCTGTAGCTGTGTTGAACAAGAGGGTGCTGAAATGTCAAAGGGTAACTGTTGAAAGTTCAAAGCAAGGGACACGGAGGAATTTCCAAGTATTCTTTATTGGCCATCCAACTCTCCGAAACAACTGACATCTGTCAACATTCTAAGTCAAGCTTCAGCGGAACATACCACAGTAAGGGGAGAAGAGAGGGGTGGGTGGAATGTACCAAAAGAAAACATTGAGATTACAACAGTAACTAATAAATAAAGTTTTGTGTTTTGCTCTAGGTTTGATATATTAAAGTAAGTGCATGTAGTAATATTTCTAGATTCATCTGTAGATTTAAAACTGCAACATAAAATCAAAACTGTTTTTGTATTATGTGTAAGTCAGTAGTAAAGTAATCGATAGATTGGCTAGGGTAAAAATTAAAATATACTTGTGTTTTTTACAGAACAATATCTACATAACTATACACAGTTACAATGTCTACAAAAGGTCAGACAAAAAAGTAATAGAAGCAACTACAGTATGTTTGCAAAAATGAGTTACAAAAGGGGCAAAATGCAGAAAAAGTGGTGAAAGAAAATAGAGGTAAGAGGACAAAGTCATTTCCAAAAAGTATATGCACACATTTGCGAAGATTACAAAATAGAGAAAATGAAATTATGACTATGAGAAAAAATAAGAGTGGACAAACTCTACATTGCAAGAACATAATAGATTATAAAAGACATGGACGCACTTTAACCAGGAGACAGAAGCAGTTAAAGGAAATCGGAGCCAGAATGTTTTGTAGTAAAGTGGTTATAAATCTACAGAGAACTATGAAAAAGTATAGAAGAAGGAGGGAGGTACTGAAACAGAAAGAATAAGTTGAGAGAGTAGTTGATAAGGCCTTTGCTTTGAAGAGGAAGTTTTTCATTTTGATTTTAAATAGAATGAAGACTCTTGACAAAATAGTGTTGTGCATAAAGAGACAAAACCAGAAGAAAAGATTAGTGACTATTATATACTGGCGATGCGGTCCTCCTTAAAAACTTATTGTCAGGTATGTCAGCTTCCTGCAAGACCTGGACCTGGAGTCAAATTTTAAGAAAACATTTACAATGATATTTGGCCCAAAAAACTCCAAAACCTGCACCCTAAATATTGGTGGCAAACCCCTGGATAGGGTTTGTTTCTTTCCCTATTTAGGTCTGGAGTTTGATGAAGGATGTACTTAGCTTACCTGTATTAAAAATAGAATATCCCGATATACTAAAGCTGCAGGCACTACTTCCTCACTTGCTATGTCTATAGGTAAAAATCCCATTGCTCCTATAATAGAGATATACAACCAAAATATCTTGCCAATTTGAACGTATAGAATGGGTATCTGGGGTTGTAGGGATGCACATGCGATGCAGATAGAAGAGAATAGATTCTGCTACCAGTTACTAGGCATTCCTCCCTCATCCCCGCATTTCTCCCTACACTTGGAGCTAGGCATAGAGTATGTCCAAGATACCATCAATGCTTCCCCCCAGGCTCTCTGGTGCTCAATTTGGTCCAACAAAGAAGCTGAATTCAATCAGGCTGTCGTTAGAGACTGTCTAACCTTTGCCCGTGGCTTGGCCATTCCAAGGTGCCTCTCTGTTTGAGCACCCCAAGTCCATCCGAAATAAGGACCGGGATAGTTTTTGCAAGCACAAACAAATCACTAGGGAACTAATGGAAGTGGCTAAACCCTCAGTTAAAGATTATTGTATTATCCAAGTGACTCCAACAATTGCCCCGTATTTATTATACGTGACCAATGTTTATGAAAGAGCACTGTTGGCAAGATTTAGGCTGGGTTCCTTTTGCTGGTTGATATGTTTTCCCATGGGACAGTACTCCTCTGACACTGTTGCCATTTGTCCATGTGATGAGCAATCTAGTAAAACCATTTTACATTTTGTCTTCTTTTGTCAATTTTACCTGCCGTTTACTAGGAAGCTTTTATTACCGTTACTGCACAGACACAAATTCTCCAAGTGCAAAACGGCCCTCTCCTATTCACTGCAACTTAACGATTGTAACGCCTGCCATGCAGTTGCTAGTTTTCTGAAGTGCACTTTAGCTAAAAGAAGGAGTTTGCTGTTTTGATAAAAAGCTTTATATTCTCTTTTTAATCATTCCCCTTGCATTCCTTTAAGTGTATATTGTTGCTTTCAATTTTTATTCATTAGGCTCTGTATTGATGCCCCTGGAATCAGAACTCTTTAACTGTCACTTTATTCAATGTAAAACAACATAATGAGTTTTTTTGTGCAAAAATGTGGTCGTTTGTAATTTACATGAGATGTCACACTTGGAACTCCATTTCTTGGACTGTTACCCTAATACCTGTTAACTTGCACAAGGAACTGTTGCATTTTTAAATATGTGGTCGTTATTTTTTAATATGTATGTTTACAATGTAGTTTGTTTTTATGGTGTGTATGTTTTATGATCTGCCTTTGGAAGATCGAATTAAGACAATTTGATTGATTGATTAGTGAAAGAAGTAACTTTTGTACAGTTTTTAGTGGAGAAAGGTCGCATACTTCTATAGAGCCTTTCTTTAATGAAGAAAGCTATTTCCAGCATAACAGATTAGTTCATGCTATTGATGAAAGCAGAAAATGTTATGAAAAGCAGAATGGTAGTCCTATAGCAAAAGAGGTGATGGTACCTAGAAATGTAGAAGAAGTTATTGCAGAAGAGGAACAAGGGAGGTGTAGTCAGGCCCATGTATACAAAAGGAATTTCAGTAGTGTTTGCAGTATTAGACAGCAATCCATTGATATATTAAGAAAATCCCTACGTATATTTCCAAGGCAAAGTTTAAAACACAAACTAAGGGGCATATTAACAAGGCCCGGTGATAAATATCGCAAAGCGCGCTTAGCGCATGCATATTTATCGCCGGCTATCTCTGTAATTTATCGCCCGGTTAGCGCGTTATCAACAACGCGCATCGCCGAGGCGATAAAATTCCAGAGATAGCGTGGATATCGCTGTTTTCCATGGTGGAAAACGGCGATATCCTAGATGATAGGGCCTGTGGTCTTAGCCACAGAATCCACCCCCCATGTTAAGTATGCCTTAGTCAGGAATTTAACAGACGTTAAATTCCTGCGTTAAGGCATACTTAACGCGATTTAAAAAATCGCTAACCCTCCTTGATAATATCGCGAAGCTGCCTTCGCGATATTATCCCTGTTTGGTTCCACAGCCACGCCTACTTTGCATCTCATTAGCGATGCAAAGTTAGGCGTGCTGGGAACGGGCGCTAAGTCAGCAAAACATGCGATAGCGTGTCTTTGCTGATACGGCGATGAAATTATCGCCGCTTTTCGCCCGAAAACGGATGCAAAAGCGGCGATAATTTCATATCGCCGCCTTGTTAATATGCCCCTAAGTACTTTACAAGGTTTGGATCCTTACAAGCTGAGAAAGCATACAAATTTGCAGGGACACTCACTAGCTTATTTATCAAAGAAAGTGTGCCAAAGCACCTTTCATCATTTTAGGATGTTAGCTATACACCACTCAATAATTCAAACTTTAGTTAGTAGGCTGTATTATGTGAAAAATCCTGCTTTATGTTTAGGAGAAATGAATAGGGCACTTTTGCATGGTACTGTGGTAGAGGTATAAAAGGTTTGTGATGATGTGCAGTTTTGTTTCTTTGGTCCAGAACAGGACTGTAGGGAAATTGAAGAGTTGATAACAGGAGGAGTTGTTGAACATGACACAGGTACTGCAGTTGATAGTTTTGGAGAAGAGATTACAACATTTAAGACAGTATGTGCTGCAAAACCAGAGTATGTTTGTATATGCTGTTGACACACTCACTACAAGAATCAAACGCAGACTGTTGACTTATATTTAAAAAGTGAAATAGAGAATAATGATAACAGGCAAAGGTTTGCACTGTACTTATTTGTAGAAGAAAGAGTTGACTTGTCCACACAACAAGTTATATTTAAGTACTGCTACAATAAATTAGCGGATAATAAAATGCCTGCTAGAGCTGTGCATAACAAATTAGAACTAGTTCCCATTCCAGAAGCACTTTATCTATCAATCCACTCTTATCCAAACTATACATCCATTTCAGGTTATAGTACGTATGGAGCCAAAGACAGGCAAGCTACCCCCAACAGAGCTGCAAAAAGGTAGAGTACTGTATTTGCCATTAGATGTCAAGAAAAACATTGACACGGTAGGGGTAGATAGACCCCAACACTACCAAGGACAAGAAGATAAGGCAGGAGTTAGTAGATGTTACCAAAGTTAAAAAAGAAACTTTATATCTGGTACAAAACAATGTTTACTCTAGAAATGTGGAAAGCCTGCAAGACATCACACATGTGGAGGATGACAAATTTCCATCAACAGGTCAGATTGAGAAGGTGGATCAGTCCAGGACAGAAGAAATATATGAAACCTATAACATCCACCCTTTGCATTCTAAGAGGTAAGTGGTTATGCCATTGAGCTGCTTGTGTGGGAAATATTTGTAGAAGCTCGGTGTTTCCAACATCTTTTTCCTACTGGAGTAGCTGACAGGTATGACGAGCGGCCTGTGCAAATACCTGCAGCTGAGTATAGATGTAGTATACCTTATTCAGAAGAGCCTAGATTTTGTCAGTGTTTTCCATATATATTTCAGCTATTATTTGAGACTTGTTTGGCCTCTCATATGCTGTGAATCATATTCTAAATACAGGAGTTCATTTGCATAATATATCAGCAAGAGAACTTTTAGAAAAAGTTCAAAGAAAAGATGGGCACTTGGAATACAATTTAATAAACCTAATGGCATGTCAGCGTGGGACTAATGAATATTGGTATCGGTGTCATGGTGAACTCAAGAGCATGTTGAGGAACCTTGGAGCACCTACTTGGTTTTTGATGCTGAGTTGTGCTGAATATGCATGGGATGACCTGCTTGAATTCTTGCAGGAGGCAAATTCAAATATAGAAGACATTCATCTGAACACGCCAGGAGAGCTGTGCTCACTGGACCCTGCAAATGTTTACAGATATTTGAATCACAGATTTCAAGCAATGATCGCTTTCATCTTGAACAAAACACAACCTCCTCTTGGTGAAGTGATTGATTTCATTTGGCGTAAAGAGTACCAAGGAAGAGGTGCTCCCCATATTCTCATGCTGTTGTGGGTAAAAGATACCCCAAAGTTTGGAACAGACAGTGATGAGTCTGTGTTGTCTTATATTAAGCAGTATGTAGAGTAGTGACAACATATTTAGAGAGCAAGTTCTACGATTTCAAAATTATAGATGCAGAGAATATTGTCAGTGAAAATACAGAGCAAAAGGGAAATTTTATACAAGGTGTCGTTTTGTATTCCCACAACCTATCATCTCACAAGGAAGAGTCAACAGCTTTTTGTCTGCAGTCAGACGTACACTTACAAGGAAATCACGGTAAAATACATACAACCTAAAAAGAACAGAGGCCTCCAAGAACATTAATGACTACAACCCTGTGAATCTGAAGATGTGGAATGCAAACATGTATGTGCAGTTTGTTGCAGAGAACTCAATTGCTGTTGCTCGGTATGTTACATCTTATATAACAAAGTCAGAGAAAACTGAGATGAAAGAGATGTGGGAGGAGATTTCAGCAGAAATGAGTCTTACGAAGAAATTGTACAGTTTTAGTTTGAAAATGCTTTCTCACAGAGAGATAGGCTCCTATGTATGTGTAGACCAGTTAAGCTCAGCTAGTTTGTTTTCTAAATCTAGAGGAGTTCTATGGGTGAGTTTAGAGCTTGCTAATACTCATAACAGAGTACTGAAGTCTTTTCCTGAAATTCAATATCTTGCAGAATTTGAGCCACACAGTACAGATATTCTGAAGAGTAACATGCTGGATATGCACTATCCAAGAAGAAGCCATCATCTGGAAAGGATGTGTCTTTATGAAATACTTCAACATTATACTTTCAGAAGTAATGTCAGTGAAAACATAGATGAAGGGAAATTTGCTGTGGCTGGATGTGAAGGATGTCTGGTGAGCTATAACAAAGGAAATTTGATCAAACCATCGAAAGCTAAGTTGCCAAACTCCAGACAAAATAGAGTTTTTCTATTTAGCCTTGTTACAGTTGTTTAAACCACGGCAAACTGAAACTGAGCTACTTGGAGAATTTGACTGTTATGAAGACTCTTTCCACGCTGTGAAATACAGCATTGAGTGCTCTGTGTTTCCAGTGTATCTTCAAATGTTGAGAGATGAGATTGAACAAGAAGAAACAATTGCTGCTTAGATAGCATAGTTCTCAGAGCATCCAAAGTTCAGCACCTGGAGGTCAAGATCCTCTTGGACAGCCAATCATTGAAAATGAAGCTGCAATGGCTATGAATGAGATAGAGAATGCAATGCAGCAAGTAAGACAGGAAACTGTGGATCTAGAACTACTAATATAGCAATTGAATGCAGATCAGAAAGACATTTTTGAAGAGGACAAAGGTAAAGTAGAACATGGATTTCTCCATGAGAATAGAAAGTGTGCATGTTTTACATATAAACCAGTTCTATTGTACATAAGTGGTCAAGATGGAACTGGAAAAAGCTTCTTGATTTAGGTACTACAAGTTACCTACAGAAGACAACAGATTCCAATTTGCCGTGTGTAGTCACCACACTAACAGGCTTAGCTGCTCATAATGTTGAAGGAGTTACCCTTCATTGATTGTTAATGCTGCCTGTTGAACATGACAACAAATCACAATACAACAAATTATCTGGTGATGCTTGTCATGAAGTGGGAAGAGTATTAAAGAAATTAAAACTACTAATTATTGATAAAGTCAGTATGGTGTCTAACCTAATGCTAGCTTTTATACATTTAAGAATGCAGCAAATAATAAAACCTGACTACGATGTACTTTTTGGAGGAAAACACTTAATAGTCTTTGGAGACCTGCTAAAACTAAGGGACATATTACTAAGGTCCGGCGATAATTATCGCTCAGCGCGCTTAGCGCGAGGATAATTATCGCCTGACTAACGCTGAATTTTATCACTGAGATAGCGTGCTATCAGCAACGCTCATCTCAACAGTGATAAAATTGCAAGCGCTAACTGCCAAATGTGCGATTATCGCTGGAAATCCAGCGATAATCACACAACTTTTGGCGATAGCTTGCTGATAGGGCAGGACAGACTCAGCCATGATATCCACCTTCCATTGGATATCATGGCTAAGTCATACTGAGAGCAGGCGTTAGAAAAGTAGCGCTTACCGCGGTTAGCGCTACTTTTCTAATCGCTCTGCATGTTCGCCTGCAGCTTGATAATAGGAGAAATGTCGGTTAGCGACATATCTCCTGTTATCCTGGGAAGGAACGCCCACTTTGCATCTCATTAGAGATGCAGAGCGAGGCGTGGGGAAAACGGGTGCTAACATGCGTTAATGCATGTTAGCACCCGCCTTGGTAATAGGGCGGTAATATTATCTCAGCTTTTTTGGCTCTTAAAGCCAAAAAAGCGGAGATAATGGCCCTTGCCAATATGCCTCTAACTCCTGTAAAAGGACAACCTGTATTCAAGAAACTACTACATAATGAAACAAGGAATTCACTAGGATGTATTGGAAATGTAAACATTTTGGAAAACTTTCAATACAAAGAGTTAATCCAAAATATGTGCCACGAATCAGGTATGCATTATGCAGATATACTAAAGAATATAAGAGTGGGAGTCCTCACAAAAGAGGGAAAGACAGTATTACAAACCCCTCTCATCAAAAATGTGTTTCCAAGTATGTTTCAGCTGCTGAAGTAATGTACAATTTTGTTACGGTAGAGAAGTCAATTGTTTGTTTGATGCCAACTCTTGAGGAGTGTAGTAAATTCAATGAACAATTATTGCAACTGGAAAAAGAAGAGATTATCGAAATTAGAGAAAATTATAAAGGAACATCAAGGAGTTACAGTGCTACTAAAAGAAAAACTGCAATCAAAATTGGATAGTTTAGAAAAGTCTGTGTCGAGAACAGCAGGATTAGAAAAACAGTTATGTATCTGTAAAAATTGTAGTGTAAACTTACGTCGTAATTTAAATGTTGAAGAAGGGCTAGTGAATAGTGCAATGAGTAAAGTTATAAAATTTGTTAATTATCCAAACAGAAATTATGTGGAATACGTAGCCATAAAATTTGATGATATTGCTGAAGTTAAGCAGATTGGTAGATGCGTTGTACGTTTTCTACTTGTGAAAGACTTGTATGTCCAGCAAAAGCAGTTACCAGTGTCTTTAGCGTATACAGTGACTATTCATAAATCGCAAGGTTTAAGTGTAAATAGAGGTCTTGTTAATATTGGTAGTAGTGTATTCAAAGAAAGAATGTCATAAGTTGATTTGTAGTGAATTAGAAAATTGTCTGGTTTATTTCTGATTGATTTTGATGAGAAGAAAGTAAGTGCTGATGTGAGCTGTGTAACAGAGTATAATCAGTTAAGAGCTCAATATGCACCTCATTTAGGCCAGTATGCTGTGGTTTAAAAAGCAATACTGTGTCCAAAGACGAAAATATCTAAGTTGAACAGAAACATGAACAAAAAGAAAATCAACAAAGAGGAAAGAAAAGAAACCTAGAGCATAATGAGGAAATGCAAGGCTATCTCTTTGATAATAAATCTGGAGTGAACTGTTAAGCAAATGTAGTTTTAAATAGACTATAGCATTTGCCTTATTTTACAAATTCTATTAAAGAAAAGGTAGATGAAAGACTGTCTTCACAACTGTGTAGTTTACTTGACGAATTAGGAAATGATAGAAGTATTATACATTCTGCTACTGAAATAAGAAAACTCACTGATGACTGTACTGGATCAATAGTGTTCTCTCAAAATCTTCAGCAGGATGCTCAAGAATTTCTAATGGTAATGCTAGGACTATTAGATGAAGAAGATGTGAATATCAATGAATTATTTGGTTTAATGTATAAATGGACCCATAACTTTGAAGATTGTGTATTTACTTCTAGCACTGAAATCAATTAAGAACGATTCTTCTACTTGACATTACCAGCTTGTGAAGCTGAGCCATTTGAGGATTTAACTACAAACTCCCATCAAGTTACGACCTGTCCAAACTGCAGATCAGAACTTAGGTCAACGTTGTTTCTACAGAGGTATGGAAAATATATCATAGTCATGCTACAACGATGTGGATGGTACTAAGTAAGGAACTGAAATTACAAACTTTAAAGCTGCACACATTTCCATCTCAAATAGTACTATAGCAATCATATTTCATGAAGGAGTTAATATAACCTCTGGGCACTACACAATACATTTAAGATGTCAAATAGGATGGACAGAGTGCAATGACATACAAGTATCATTCAAATCAAGACTACCGAAAAAGGGGCATATTATCAACAACCGGCGATAAATATCGCTAAGCGCACTTAGCGCTAGGATATTTATCGCCGGCTATCGATGAATTTTATAGCTGAGATAGCGTGCTATTAGCAACGCTTATCTCAGAATCGATAAAATTCCTGGCGCAAGCTGCCAAATGTCCGAATGTCGCTGGAAATCCAGCGATAATCGCACGACATTTGGCGATAGCTTGTTGATAGGGCTGGGCATACTTAACCATGATATCCACCTTCCATTGGATATCATGGCTAAGTCAAACTAAAAGCATGCGTAAGGAAAGTAGCGTTAACCAAGGTTAGCGCTACTTTTCTCATCGCTATGCTTGTTGGGGATTCCCTTGATAATTGGAGAAATGTCGGTTAACGACATTTCTCCAGTTATTTTGGGACGGAACGCCCACTTTGCATCTCATTAGAGATGCAAGGGTGGGCGTTATGGAGAAGGGCGATAGGGCAAGGATTCACGCGATAGCGTGACCTTGCTAATACAGCGATAAAATTATCGCCGCTTTTCGTCTGAAAACAGACGCTAAAGCGGCGATAATTTCTTATCGCCGGCTTGTTAATATGCCCCAAAGTTACCAAACTCATATCTGCTATTTCTCGAACTGAAGTTCTAAGAAGAATCTAGGATAAGAAATTGTGGTATTGTATTGACATTTATATGGATTATGTGTTTCTGAGACATTATTCGGCCTATTGGGGGTATTGTCTACAGCATGCTGTCAGAAATGGAGGACTCTTTTTAACTGTAGGAAAGGAATTTATAAATATATAATTATTTGAGGACTACATTGTGTTGATACAGACAAAAAGTAAATAGAGGTACTATAAGACCAATAGCCTTAAGTTGTATGTGAAAAGTCTCTTTACCACTAAAAACATGTCCCCTTTTGTTTCTGCTACAGCAACTTCTATGTAGTACTATGAATTATGTTTTTCATACATGGACTAAGAACATTTTAGACATCATTTGGCCTAAGAGGGATGATGCTTACAAAAGATATGCAAAAATGAAGACTGTTTACCATATACTTGCTTTCATTAAGGTAGTAACCTATCAGCAAGCCAGTATTAAAAAACCTGTAGTGAGTGCAGTGAACAGTAACAGTTGCAATGATCCACTGTGCACATTTTTTTTTTTTACAATCCATTGATTGTTTTTTCCCACTGTTTCATGATGAGTCTTCAAACAAAGCACGATTGAAAGTGAACAAGAAAGAAAGCTAGAAACAGGAAAAACTGTAGAACAGTTGTCTATGTTGAATTACAGTTTTACTTAAAAAATATTGTATGTTGTTTGGTTGCCTAATATTCGAAATGAAATTCTAATACATTTTTGTCTGTTTCTACGTTTTCACAGTGGCTGGTGGTCGAGATATATTAAGTGTGTCAACTCACTAATCTAGTGATGGATTCATTAAGTTACTACTCATGTACTCATCCAACCTCCCACGCACAACAGTTGCACTTGTCCAATCATCCAGCCACTACCTAAGCGGTCATCACTAAGGTACTGCACTTGAATTCATCTAATCTCCCAGCCACTACCAGGCACTCATCCAATCACTCAGTTGCTACCCATGCATGATTCAAACACCCAGACACTATGTATGCACTCATCCATTCACTGAGGCACCACTCATGCACTCATCAACTCACCCAGGAAATACTCATGGACTCATCCAATCACCCTGGCAGTACCCATGCACTCACCCAATCATGCAGGCAGTATCCATGCATTCACCCAATCACCCAAACCCTATCTGTGTACTCACCCAATCACAGAGCCACTACCCTTGCACTCATCCAATGACCAAGGCTCTACCCTTGCACTCATCCAATCACCCAGGTGCTACTCTTGCACTCATCCAGTAACCTATGCACTAGTCATGCACTCAACCAGACACTACCCATGTACTAATCCAATTATCCAAGCAGTATTCATCCATTGACTCAGGCACTGTCTATGTACTGTCACAATCACCTAGGCACTATCCATGCACTCATCTATTCACCCAGAAACTGCCCTTGCACTCATCCATTCACTGAGGCACTACCCATGCATGCATGCACTCACCCAGGCACTACTAATGTGTTTCCCTCCCACTCATTCATTTACTCAGGTACTACCCTTGCACTGATCCATTCACTCGCACACTACCCATGCAATCACCAATTCACCCAGCCACTATCCATGCACTCATCCAAACACCCAGGCACTACCCATACACTCATTCATTCACTCAGATATTACCCATGCACTCATCCATGCATCTTGGCCCTATCCTTGCACTCATCCATTCACTAAGGCAGTACGCATGTGCTCATCCATTCACTCAGTCACTACCCATGCACTCATCCATTCACTGAGGTACTACCCATGCAGTCATCCAATCACCCAGGCCTTATCCATTCACTCACCCAATCATGCAGACACTATGCATTCATTCATCCAATCACCCAGGCACTATCTATGCACTCACCCAATTACCCAGGCACTGCTCTGGCACTCATGAAATTACCCAGGCACTACCTTGCACTCACCCAATCACTCAGGTGTTACCCTTCCACGCATTCATTTACTCAAGCACTACCTTTGCACTGATCCATTCACTCAGGCACTACCCATGCACTCATCTATTCACCCAAATACTAACAATACACATATCCAATCCCCCAGTCACTACCTTTGCACTCATCCATTCACCCAGGCACTATCCATGCACATATCCAATCACCCAGGCACTACCCTTGCACTCATCCATTCACTGAGGCACTAGGCATGCGCTCATCCATTTACTGAGGCACTGCCCATACCCTCATCCAATCACCCAAGCAGTACCCATGCACTCATCCTTTCACTAAGACACTATCTATGCACTCTCCCAATCACCTAGGCACTATCCATGCGCTCATCCAATCACCCAGGCACTACCCTTGCACTCATTCATTCACTGAGGCATTACCTATGTACTCATCCACTCACCCAGTCATTACTCATGCACTCATCCAATCAACCAGGCAGTACTGATGCACTCATCCAATCAACCAGGCACTACTCCTACATTATTCCAGTCAACCAGGCACTATGCATGCACTCACACATTCACCCAGGCACTACCCTTGCACTCATCCATTCACTCATGCACTACGCATGTGTTTATCCATTTACTCAGGCACTACCCATGCACTCATCTATTCACCCAGGCACTACCCTTACACACATTCAATCACCCAGGCACTACCCTTCTACTTATCCATTCACCTAGGCACTACCCATGCACTCATCTATTCACCCAGACAGTACCCATGCACTCATCCATTCACTGAGGCACTACCCATGCACTCATCCACTCATGCAGGAACTACTCATGTACTCATCCAATCAACCAGGCAGTACCCATGCACTCATCCAATCAGTGAGGCACTATTCATACATTCTTGCAATCACCCAGGCACTATCCATGCACTCACACAATCACCTAGGCACTATACTTGCACTCATCCATTCACCCAGGCACTACCCATGCACTCATCCATTCACTCTGGCATTATCCATGCACTGATCCATTCACCCAGCACTACCCTTGTACACATCCAATCACACCAGACACTACCCTTCCACTCATCCATTCACTCAGGCACTATGCATGTGTTCATCCATTCACTCAGGCACTATCCATACACTTGTCCAATGACCAAGGCACCATACTTGGACTCATCCATTCACCTATATACTACCATGCACTCATGCATTCACTCAGACACTAACCATGCACATATCGAATCACTCAGTCAGTACCCATGCACTCATCTAATCACTCAGGTACTGCCCACGCGCTCATCCATTCACCCAGGCACTACCCATGGAGACATCCAATCACCCAGGCACTACCCTTGCACTCATCCGTTCATGCATGTACTACACATGCGCTCATCAATTCACTCAGGCACTACCCATGCACTCATCCAATCACCCAGGCCCTACACTTGCACTCATTCATTCACTTATGAACTCATGCATTTACTCAGACACTAACCATGCATTCATCTATTCACCAAGGCACTGCCTATGCACACATCCAATCACCCAGGCACTAACCTTCTCCTCATCCAAGCATGCAGCCACTACCCATGCACTCATCTATTTACCCAGGCACTACCCATGTACAAATTCATTCATCCAGCCATTATCCATGCACTCATTCATTCACACATTGATGAGGGCTGTTAGCCCGAAACAGGTCCCAGGATGCTTATTTCCGGTCCAGGGAAGACATGGCTTGGCAGTTCGGGCTGGACTGTTCCCATGAGGCACAGGATCAAGACTGATTTGCATATAGCTGTGTCTGAACTGGGGTGGCGAAGTGAGCTAAAGAACTGTGATGGATTTAACTCAGATCTGTGACTGAGGGTGTCTGAAACGTTTCAGCGCTCCGTCCATCATCTCCTCGTGTTTGTTTTGTTCGCCTTAGTTGGAAGGGTATGCCCAGACGTGGGTCCTTTGCTTTCTTTGCCACTGGATTCAAGCTAGCCTGGTTGACGAGGGCTGTTAGCCCGAAACGTGTCCCAGGATGCTTGTTTCTGGTCCAGGGAAGACATGCCTTGGCAGTTCAGGCTGGACTGTTCCCATGAGGCACAGGGTCAAGACTGATTTGCATATAGCTGTGTCTGAACTGGGGTGGCGAAGTGAGCTAAAGAACAATAATGGATTTAACCCAGATCTGTGACTGGAGGTGAGTGTCTGAAAAGTTTCAGTGCTCCGTCCATCATCTTCTTGTGTACCATCAAAAACAATTTACCTCTACAATCTCTTGGAAAATGGCATGAAGTTGAAGTGGGAAGGGAAGATGGTGGATTGACTCCATCGAGGAGAGCACCACTGTTAGCTCTCTCCCGCAGCCCCCCCCGTCCTCGAACTATAGGCTTAACAATCTTATGACATAACGTCTGTAGAACTGGAAAACGAACTAAACAGGACTGAATTTTTAAAGACAGCCTTGAAGGCTATAGGGGCCCCTCTTGCCCATACCTGGTTCACGGATGTGCTGGGGCCATTCTGCTGTGGTCCACAGCCATCTCCAATCAATCAAAGAGGTGAGGTGGTTTGCTGTGGCGTTTCATCCTGTGGCTGGTCCCGGCATCATTGGGGTCTTTGCAGATCCTGGTATGGTGCCAGAGCGTCTAGCTGCCTGAAATGACGTGGCCATACTGGTGATTGTGCGGCATCTTGGCAGGGGATGCCCATTGCTGTCGCTGCCTCTGGACCCATGATAGAGCCGGCACCTCCCCCGCAGCACGGCCGGGTGTCCGAGACTGCCTCTGTATGGCTGCTCGGCAAGCCAATTCTACGCCTGTTACACTCTGGGATGGCAGGAGGTCTGTTGCAAGACTGCAGCTCCGAGATTTCTACCCCAGAATCTGAGATAGCGGATACCCTGCTTCCGGTGGTGCAGGAGGGCTTGGAGTCTGGCTCTCCATCCTGGTCTCAGTCCCTCATTGCAAGCAGAGGGAAGGATCTGTCTCCTGCTGTGCAGTGGATGGGTGGAGTGGTGTGTTCCAGTGTTGGTGATTCTGTCTGACATGATCTGGGTCAACCTGAAACCAAAGACGCAGCAGGCTTAGACCCGCTATTGGTTGGCTTCGGCATGTTCTCTCCTTCACCCTGGGACCATAAAGCGGGCAGCCTCAGTAGAGGCACTGCTATACATGACGATATGGTCCCTGAACCCCAAGATGGGACCTCAGACATTTCTGATTTACAGAGCTCTGGAGTAGTGGAGAATTCACCTACCACGGAAATTGATCTAGCGGTGCGCCCCGCTGATGTGGTAGTGTCCTGCCCTAAAATGAGCGCCCCGGCCAGTGACAAACAGGGGCTAACTGAGAAGAGTACAGAACTGTCAAAGGGTAATACTCCACCAGGGGTAAGATATTAATGGCAAAAGGAGTTAAAGGATTCAGAGGTGATAAAGGAGGAAGAGGACAGGGTGGCTCAAGACCCACTCAGCTGATGTAGAGGACCAGTTTAATAGCTCCATTGCGACTCGTCCAAAAGCAGGCTTTGATGCTAGCCCCTTACATAGATGGGTGACATCTAAGGGAGAGATTAAAACTATCATCTCTCGGCTCTCCAACTCCAGAAGATCAGACCCCTCGGAGTATTCTCCTCTGGGGGAGGGTTCCGATAAGCTTTGCCATGCTATCCAGGACATTTCAACTATGAATCCAGTTCAAACGGTCAACCTGGAAGGGTTTTTGGATCCACCCGGGCACCCAACAGTGTCGGCGAGCCAACCTGATCCTCTGGAAGGGTCAGTTACTGGAAGTCCGAGATTCGTTGATTCTGCGGAGCCTTCTCTATCCATAATATTACAGACTTTGCTCACTCAAAGAACATAGGCCCAAGAATATCACATACAAGCTAAAGCTGACAGCAGGGAGATTAAGCAGGTATTAATGGAAGTTACTGCCGAAGTTGCCTCATTGTCCTCAGACGTCTCAGATTTGCAACAATGGGTCACAGTAGTAGAAGAAGTAAACACCTCATTGTGAGATCGATTAAAACACAAGAGACTCAGATGGCGTTCCTTCAGATGAAAGTTGAAGATCTTGAGAACCGACAGTGCCTGACCAATTTGAGGGTTTTTGGCATACCTGAAGGGAGGGAGGGCTTGGATCCTAGGACGTATATGGTCAGTTTGTTTCAACAGGCATTTCAGGACCTAGCCGACTGTGATATGGATTCACAGGTGCAGCGTGCACATCGTTTACCATCCTCTCCATCACAGGGCACCCAAGCCATGCTATTGCACCCTTGTTCAATTCTTGTATTTATTGGTAACTTCCTGCTCCATCAGGCAATCTACATTAAAGCTTGTCCTACTACCCCTGTTAAAATGGATTCAATTTCTCTATTTAGGAGACCAGACCTATGTAAGGCTACAATAGATAGAAGATGGAAGCTCCGCCAGCTAATAGACCCTCTGAAGGCAGTCTGTTCGCACGTTTTTCTGCAAGAACCTGCCCGAATGAAGATATTGAAAGATGGACGTTAGCAATTTTTTTATACAGAAACATAGGCCAAACAAGCTCTCTCTAGATAGCAAACTGACTCAACTTAAGTGGGGGGCGGCATATTAGGAGTTTATATGGGGCCTGTGGTTTTTTGTTGTCTGGTTCTCATTGATGCTTTTCTAATTGGTGGGTCAGGTTGGCGGGGGTTTCTGGGAGTCTGTGGGGGAGCAACAGGAGGCTGCTCTCCTTTCGCTGTCAGTCAGCGACATCAGGGTAGGGGGTGATTCCCATCCTTAGGGACGGGGGTGGGCAGAGCTGGGTTGGGGATTGGTGTCTTCTGAGAGCAACTCTACATTACTCAATCAATATTTTTGTGTGGGGTGGTAGGTGGGGTAGGGTGGGGGGTCAAATAGCCAGCTAATTCATGGAAGTGTACACAAAGACGGAATCTGTCAGGAATACAGGTTTCAAGGAATGACAGTTCAATTAAGACTGTGTAATGTTTAACCTTAAATATATGTGTTGGAATGTTGCAAGATTTAATCAAGCTAGGGAGCAGCGTCTGATCTATGAAGAATTTAAAGATCTAGGATCTATGAAGAACTTAAGCCATTTAAGCCAAATATACTTGGCCTAACTGAGACCCATCTGGCCTATAAGGATAGATCTATGTTGACTCAACTGGGATTTGATGCTTTAATATGCACCTCTCAGACAGTTTCAATTCAAGGGGTTGCCATTTTGAGAGCTAAGAATTTAGCCATTACTAACTTACGTACATTAGCTGATCCTAAAGAGAGATGGGTCCAATTGCTGATTCTGGGACAAAAAAGCACGACTTGCATGGTGTATGGCCCTAACATTGATTGCCCTGATATGTTTTATCATTTAAGTTCGGAATTATTGGGTTGGTCTGGAGATCTTTTAGTTATGGGGACTTCAACTGTATTTTGGATCATAAGATCGATACCACCAATAGAAAAATACAGGCGAGAATGGTTAGAAGCCAGACAGCCATTTATGAACTTATGCAAATTCATCAGCTGGATGACCCCTGGAGGATTTTACTCCCAGGTTCACCAGGGTTCACGTATAATTCATCCCCACATAAGCAGTACTCACGTATCGATATGATTTTCATTAAGTGTGTGCTCTTGAAATACGCCTATATAGAGGTATGTCTTAAAATTACATCTGATCACAACCCTGTCTTGTTAACAGTACAGCTGCACACTGGGGTTAGAAATGCTCACTGGGCTTTTTCATTTCCCCATCATCTGTTTAATAATCCGGAATATTGTGGGCATCTTAGACTATTATTAGGGGACTATAATTATACGGCTATGTTAAATAGAAGGGTGACTAAGAAAGTAGCTGCCAGCTACCAGAAGCATTGAATGTTGCAGTATGAGTACGGCAAGAAAGTTGGTCCACTGTTGGCTATCCAGATCTCTGATAACAAGGCTACATCCTAAATCAAGCGTATTAAGGGAGAGGATGGCTCGTTCTTTATACAACCTCAGGATATTGTCGAGCACTTTGGAGTATTCTACGATGGAATATATGGTGAGCTACTACCTCCTACCAATCTTATCTTTCAGGAATATTTGCAAGACAGCGACCTGCTTCGGCTCAATGCTCACAAGATGACATTGCTTCAAGCAGATATAGGTGTAGCCGAGGTGGAGGAGGCAAATAAGGCCATTCCTTCTGGTAAGGTGGCAGGTGAGGACACCATTCATCTTGAGTTTTACAAGATCTTTGGGGATATTTTGGAACCCAAGTTTACTGATCTGATTACCTATATAACTGAATGAAGGGAAGCCCCTGTTTCCTGGAGTACGACTAACATAGTGGTGTTCCCCAAGAAAGGTAAACTAGTCAAAGAGAGAAGTTCGTATCATCCAATTTCATTGATCAACTAGGATGCCAAAATCTTCTAAAAATGTTTGGCAAAAAGACTGGCCCCTCTGATTCATAGATTAGTCTCAGATCAACAACATGGGTTTGTTCACTGGAAGGGACACGTCGGCTCACATTAATACCGCTATTGCAGCCTTCGACGTATCTGGCAAATTGAAAGAACATATCTGTATGATAATGCTGGTCGCCGAGAAGGCTTTTGATAGAGTAGCCTGGGAGGCACTCTGGTCCACTATGACATCGTTCGGAATTGGAAGCTGGTTTATCTCTCTGGTTCAGAAACTATATAAGAACCTGGTAGCCAAAGTCAAGCTAAACTACATTTCATCAACATATTTTCCAGTCCGGAGAAGTACACAGCAGGGGTGTCCACTCTCCCCGTTGCTAGTCACCCTATACATAGAGCCTTTTATAAGACATCTTTTGCGGAACCTGAGGATTCTCCCAGTATGCTTAAATGGAATAGAACTTAAGCTTACTGTTTATGTGGACGATATCGCCATCTTTTCTGTTAACCCAGTAGACGCTATGGCTTGTATCGCAGAAGAGGCTGAGCTATTTGACTCCTTCTCTGGGTACAAGCTTAATTTGGCTAAGACTCAGACAATCCTGAATTATCAACTGGATACATTGTCAAAATCCTTAGGGGGTCTCAGATACTACTACGTATCTAGGTATTTGTCTTAGCAGCCAAGTAGAGGAAATAATCACGCTGAATTATGAGTCACTTCTTAAATCGGTTACAGCCAAACTACGATCTCTGCATCGGCTTCCTCTCCTCATCCTCGGCAGGTGTAATGTTATTAAACTGAATATATTGCCAATGTTTTTATATCTGTTTCGTTCGATCCCTTTACGGGTTCCAGGATCTTTCTTCAAGTGATTAGAAAGTGTCATAGGCAGCTTTATTTGGGGGTACAAATGGGCCAGAAGGGCTTTAAAATTGATTAAACTGGCTTACAAACATGGGGGCTTTAAGCTCCCGGACTTTAAGCTATAATTTTGGGCTGAATTGGCTAGGCGGATCCAGAGCATGTTAAAAGGGCTGCAAGCCGCCTTTTCTTCATTAGCTTATCAATTAGCTTGTGGACCATCGATAAGGTTCACTCTGTACAAGTCTATAGATCCTAATTACAACAAAAGGGTTAGATTTAGGTGGTTAGGGATGTAATCAGGATATGGCAGGAAATTTCCGAGATATACTCTTTGGCTCGGTTACACAATTTTTCTGTTTTATGGGGCAACCCAATACTCCCAGAAATATTTCAGGATAACGTTGGGAGAGCCTGGTAAGTTATGGGGGTAATTAACCTGGGCCAGTTGTATGATTGCCAGGGGTTTCGCTCATCTTCTTCTTTGAAAGATGAATTTGGGCTCTCTGAGAATGTTTTTTTCAAATACTTACTAGTAAGGGACTACTTTCTCCACAGCCAGAAACTGTACGATATGCCATCTACTTCTGTTATATTATCTGGTATATATGGGAAGCCTGTCAAAACGTCAATTAGTACATTTGATCAAAGTCTTATTTCATTAGCACAGGACGATAGTAAGCAGATCTCTGTCAAACTATGTCGGCTTCTTGCATCCAATATTACCCCACGAGATGTACAGGAGGCCTTAGATACTATAGCCCAATCAGTAGCCTCTGTTAGCTTAAAATTGCAGCAGCATAGGACAATATTCATGGTGTACTACATGCCAGAACTTATTTCCAAGTGGGCAACTTCTCGAGCATCTGATAAGGCGTTCTGCCCTGAGTGAAAGCTCTATGCAGCAGACCTTAAGCATATGTTTGTTGACTGTCCCATGCTGAAAATAATCTGGAAAGACATATCCTCTTTGTTAACAGGGCACCTGGGTCGGGAGTTTCAGCTGATAGACAAGGAAATTCTAATAGGGTTTAAATATGAGGCTACTCGCTATGAGAGGTCATTGGCCTCCATTATTGTTGTATGTGGCCATCTCTCTACCACCAGGGCCTGGACATACCCTACTACCCCAAATGCTAACGAATTTTAGGCATTGCTCAGACAGGTTTATGAGTCCGTACTGGCCTTGGCTAAGGCCAGAGGCCTCTGTTCCTGTGTAAGGTTAAAAAAGATTTGGTCCAGCCTGCGATGGGAATAGTCTTGTCGGCTTACCAGTATAATCCTGATGTTCTTAACAAACTTTTTTTTTCTTCTGAATTTGTCCTTCATCTTATGTTTCTCATCTGGGCTTTTACCCAACTATGTTCTAACTATGTGTATCATCCAGTGTATTTGTCTAAAGGGTTGCTGATTGCTCATTTTTTCCTTGTGTTGCTTTTTTGCTGGCTCAAAATAAAAAATATTATTAAAAAAAAAAAGGAAAATGGCATGAAGCAGTGGTAAATCTTAGGCTGCTGATCAAATATATGTGCCAGATTTAGAAGTAGAGTGACTGCTTTTGGTTAGTAGTGACCCCTGGTGGCTAATAGTTATAAGCTGCAAATGGTAAAGTGAGCTATATATAGATAGATAGATAGATAGATAGATAGATAGATATTTATTTCAATGAAATCATTTCTTGATTAGGAAATTTCTGTATTGTAATCATTTATGGAAAAAGATTACTTGTCACAGTGATGCCAATATGTCTTAGTTAGTATAGTGGTCAGTATCCCTGCCAGGCACACTGGAGACCGGGGTGCAGTTCCCCGATGGGGAGATGATTCCTTTTATTCAGACAATTTAATAAAATGATGTACTTTCTAATGTTGTAAAATATATTTGTCATTATCCTTGCCTATTACGATTGAGATAAACTTTGAATTCACTGATGGCCAAAATGCTTACTGATGTGTTAATTGAAACTCAGAATATGCTCTGAATATTTCAATCTGCACATACTGTACCATCAAAAACAATTTACCTCTCTAATCTCTTGGAAAATGGCATGAAGCCGTGGTAAATCTTAGGCTGCTGATCAACTCTGCAGGGCAAATGTAGAAGTAGAGTGACTGCTTTTGGTTAGTAGTGACCCCTGGTGGCTAATAGTTATAAGCTGCAAATTGTAAAGTGAGATGAATATATATATATATATATATATATATATATATATATATATATATATATATATATATATTATCTACTGGCGGTCGCCAGTAGATAGTTATAGTTAGGACCTATTTTCCATAGGAAATCCGTGACATTCTATTTGAAATAACTCTCTTGCCGGTTGACGAATCTTCGCGAAATTTTCAAACTTTATGGCCCGCTACGGTCCGCTCCTACCCTGAAAGTCTCGGGGTGATTCGTCAAGCGGGGGCCGAGAAAAAGGGGGTCCCAAAACGTGTTTTCCCCATTCATTTTCCCATAGGAAACTTTAGACACGGCTACAGCCCGAACTGCTGAACGGAATTACACCAAATTTGGCAAAGAGGTAGTTCTTAGTTCAGAAAGAACCCTTTTGTTAAATGGTGTAAATCCGTTCAGTAGTTCCTGTGAAAATCAAAAGGAAAATCACATATATATCTATGGCCGCGTCGGATTCGCGCACCCTCCCGATCACGAGCTGCATGCTAATTGGCTGTCAACACTCCAAATCAGGAAGTGTTGGCAGTCATTTTGTCCCTCGGTAGAACCGAGGGACAGAAACAAGTGCGCAAAGCGCAAAGGGGGCAGGGTAGAAACACCCTGACCCCTAGGTCTGCTCAGGGGGTCCCACAAGGACCCCCTGGGCAGAAAAAAGCATTTTTTTAAAAAGAAATCTACAGGATGCGCTCAGGGTGCGCGGATCCTGCCGATTAGGAAAAAAACCCAGAAGAAACAAGTGCGCAAAATGTACAAAGGGGGCAGGGTAGAAACACCCTGACCCCCTAGGTCTGCTCAGGGGGTCCCACAAGGACCCCCTGGGCAGAAAAAAGCATTTAAAAAAAAAAAATCGGCGGGATGCGCTGAGGGTGCGCGAATCCCGCCGAAAAAAAAAAAAAGAAGCGCGGTCTCCCGCGCTTCGTTGTTAATTGGCCCCCAGGTGGGCCAAGTCCCGGGGGCATGGGGGGGTATTTATAATATGTGGGGGGGCTTCTAAGGCCCCCCAAGCCCCGGGGACCGCCACCCCCCAGGGCTTTAAAAATAAATGGTGCGGGAGGGCTCTCGGCCCTCCCGCAGCCCCGGGGACCGCCACCTCCCCGGGGCTTCTTGTAATATTTTTTTATAAATTTACCTGTGTGGGGGGGCTCGAGCCCCCCCACACGCCCCGGGGACCGCCACCTCCCCGGGGCACTAAAAATGTCAATATGGGGGTCCATTACGGACCCCCAGAGCCCCGGGGACCACCACCTCCCCGGGGCTTTGTCAATGGAGGGAGGGGGGCCATGCGGCCCCCCTCCTGGAGCCTGTGGTGGCCCTGGGGACCACCACCCCCCAGGGCCGGCTCCTGCCTACCCCCGGGACACTGCTGTTTGCAATGACAGGACGGGAGCCTCGCGGCTCCCGTCCTGTCATTGCAAACTTGCTTTGGATATTGGAAGCGAGAGCAGGAAACCTGCTCTCGCTTCCAATATCCAAAGACAATTGCTTTTCCACATGGGGAGCAGCATGTTAGCTGCTCCCCATGTGGAAAAGCAATGCCGGCTCGCGCAGGAGGCGGGGAGCCGACTGGGACTGTGGGGGGATTGGGGACCCCCCCACAGTCTCCAACGAGAGGCCAGGCCCGGGGGATGGGGTCCCCGGGGCAAGTAGTGGCCCGGGAGGGGGGCCACGCGGCCCCCCTCCCCAAAAATAATCATTTAAAAAAATAAAATAAAGGCCTGCCCTGGGGGATGGGGTCCCCGGGGCAAAAGGAGGCCTGAGGAGGGGGGCCACGCAGCCCCCCTCCTTAAAAATTTATTTAAAAGTGTGGCCATGCCCCGGGGGATGGGGTCCCCGGGGCTGGATTCGGCCAATGGAGGGGGCCACGCGGCCCCCTTCCCGTTTAATTAAAAAAAAAAAAGGGATAAGGCCCTGGGGGATGGGGTCCCCAGGGCCCAAAAATAGGAAAAAGTAAGGGGGGCACACAGCCCCCCTTGGGAAAAAAAAACAAAAAAAAAACGATCGGGCCGCAGGTCCCGCCCCCTTCCTTTACCACTCTGCAAACGCGCCCCCTGGCGGGTTTGCAGATGGGGAACGAATTCCCCTTCAATTCTGGGGGTCCCTGGGGGCCAACTAGCCCACCAGGAACCTCCAGTATGCGCCAGGGGGCTGCGTTGCAGAGAGGTGTACAGAGGCCACGCCCCTTTTTACACCTCTCTGCAACGCAGCTCTGTGGCGCTTTTTGGAGGTAGCTGGTGGGTTAGTTGGCCCCCAGGGACCCTCAGTATTCAAGGTGACTTAATCCCCCAACTTAAAACGCGCCACGGGGCGCGTTTGCACAGTGGTGAAGGGAGGGGGCGGGGCTTCAGGTGACATGTGTGCAAACAGGCCCCGTGGCGCGTTTTAAGATGGGGAATTAAATCCCTTCAATCCTGAGGGTCCCTGGGGGCCAACTAGCCCACCAGGTACCTCCAGTAAGCGCCATGGAGCTGCGTTGCAGAGTGTTGTAAAAAGGGGCGTGGCCTCTGTACACCTCTCTGTAACGCAGCCCCCTGGGGCATACTGGAGGTTCCTGGTGGGCTAGTTGGCCCCTAGGGACCCTCAGGATTGAGGAGGAATTAATTCTCCAACTTAAAACGCGCCACAGGGCGTGTTTGCAGACATGTCACCTCAGGCCCCACCCCCTTCCTTCACCATTGTGCAAATATTCCTCTAAAATCAGCCGAACTACGAATTCCGATTTACTCACCTGTTATCAGGAGAGACCTCAGTGCTGCATCTTTGAGCCCAGTACTGATCCTGAAAAGTAATTTTAACCGTACTTACCAGTAACTTGAATTTCCTTCCATAGGCTAACATTGACTGGTTTCACTTGGAAATTCTTCTAAGTGTGCAGTTTTGGAACTTTATAATATTCCTCTAAAATCAGCCGAACTACGAATTCCGATTTACTCACCTGTTATCAGGAGAGACCTCAGTGCTGCATCTTTCAGCCCAGTACTGATCCTGAAAAGTAATTTTAACCGTACTTACCAGTAACTTGAATTTCCTTCCGTAGGATATCATTGCCTGCTTTTTGCTGAAAAAGTTTCTAAGTGTCGATTTTTGAAACATACAAATATTCCTCTAAAATCAGCTTAAATACGAATTCCGATTTACTCACCTGTTATCAGGAGAGACCTCAGTGCTGCATCTTTCAGCCCAGTACTGATCCTGAAAAGTAATTCTAACCGTACTTACCAGTAACTTGAATTTCCTTCCATACGCTAACATTGACTGGTTTCACTTGGAAATTCTTCTAAGTGTGGAGTTTTGGAACTTTATAATATTCCTCTAAAATCAACCGAACTACGAATTCCGATTTACTCACCTGTTATCAGGAGAGAACCCAGTGCTGCATCTTTTAGCCCAGCACTGACCCTGAAAAGTAATTCTAACCGTACTTACCAGTAACTTATATTTCCTTCCATAGGAATCCATTGTCTGGTTTTCAGCAGAAAAGTTTCAGTGTCGATTTTCACAAACTACAAATATTCCTTAAAAATCGCCTGTATGACTTAAACGCATTCTTTCAACTGTTTACAGGAGATGCACCAGTGCTGGATCCAGGATCCAACACTGAGTAAGAAAAAGTAACGATAACACTACTTACCTGCTAAGTGAATTTCCTCCCATAGGATAACATTGGTGATTCTATGTGAAAAAGTTTCTAAGTGTCAACTTTTAAAATACAATAATATTCCTTAAAAATCACTACTGTAACCAAAACGCTTTTACTCAACTGTTTACAGGAGATGTCCCAGGACTGAATCTAGGATCCAGTCCTGTGGTTAGAAAAGTAATCCATAAAGTAACTAATTGCATTTAACTAGAAATTCACATTGAGCTCAATGTTGCATTGTGTTTGAAATTGTGTTGCCCATTGCAACAACTGTAACTACTGTACTTAAAAGTCTATTGCCTATTTGCAAAGTATTTAAACTAAAGTAATTCATTCAGAGAAAGTATATTTTGTAATGTAATGTATAATGTAATTACAATGTAATTTAAAAAATAAAATATGTAAAAATAAATAGTTTAAAAAAATGTAGTAAATCAGTATCCAAAAAATAAATATAACAATTAATACATTTAAAAATTGTCATTTACAAAACCTTTGAAATTCACTGAAAAAACCATAGGTTTTAGGGACAGTTATAGTTAGAAATTAGCATTTAAAAAACCTTTGAAAATCACTGAAAAAACCATAGGTTTTAGGGACAGTTATAGTTAGAAATTAGCATTTAAAAAGCCTTTGAAATTCACTGAAAAAACCATAGGTTTCAGACACGTTATAGTTAGAAATTAGCATTTAAAAAACCTTTGAAATTCACTGAAAAAACCATAGATTTTAGGGACAGTTATAGTTAGTTGGACATTGCACTCGTACAAAACCCGTGAAATTCCCCCGTTATAATTAGTTCAGCTAACTATAACTCGCGCCCCCGCAATGCACTGCTGATGACGTCACATATTACATCACTCATGACATGGTCAGTGACATCACTGATGACATCACTGATGACATCTCAAATGACATCACTGATTACATCACTCATGACATCATCCATGTAATAATTTGATGCATCTTCTCACACCCTAATATAACCTTTGATACACCCACTCTAAATTACAGACTGCCATTCTCAAAACCATAGACACTCCAACACCAATAACTACATACCCACTCACTGATTCTTAGGTTTACACACACATCCACTCACTCACCCGTACAGTCACTCATACTTATGGTCACTCAGTACAGGACTATCATATGCACTCATACAGCTATATAGACACTCACACACCGCCACTCATCCATAGAGGTACTCACACACCTAGTCAGTCATGCAAATAATTAATCACACTGCCATTTACTCACCTATACAGTTATACACACACCAGCTCAATTACTCATACAAATACTAGCACATTCTTACGCTCTTATACAATCACTGATACAAGCACACACTCATCCATACAGCCACTCTCACAATCACACACTCTCACTTATAGCCATTTATATACTCCAACACACATATATACTGCCTTTCACATATGTAGTTACTCACACATGTACCACTGAGATATACATTCACTCACCAACACACCCATACACACACTCACCCACCCATACAGTCCATCACTGATGCACTCTTGAAACCATGCACCCAGTGAATCACCCACTCACACATCTATGTACAGAGTCACACACACCCCACCCACACAAACACTCAGGCACCCATACAGATACTCAGACAACCAATCAATAACCCATATTGACACTCATGTAGCTATTCGCAAAACCATGCAGCCGCTTACACACCAACAGACAGACAGATACAAACATTCACACAGTTTAGTCACTAACCCATGCATTCAGTAAGATACGTTTAATCACTCACTTATAGAGTCAGTCACGCACCTACTAAATCATCCATTCAGACACTTATACACCCACTCATTCTTCAATACGCCTTTCCCTATATATATTAAACATATTTAAACTTTACAGAAACACACAGTCACTGAGATGTCATCAGTGATGTCATCAGTGATGTCACTGACCATGTCATGAGTGATGTAATATGTGACGTCATCAGCAGTGCATTGCGGGGGCGCGAGTTATAGTTAGCTGAACTAATTATAACGTGGGAATTTCACGGGTTTTGTACGAGTGCAATGTCCAACTAACTATAACTGTCCCTAAAATCTATGGTTTTTTCAGTGAATATATATATAGATAGACAGACAGAAATCAATCAATTAATCAGGGAATTGTAACCGCGCCACTCACCCGTGAGGGTCTCAAGGTGCTGAGGGGGGGGTCCGCAGATCTGTTTAGCCGAAGAGCCAGGTCTTGAGGGTCTTCCTGAAGGTGTTCAGGGAGGGGGCGCGTCTGATGTCTGCCGGTAGCTCGTTCCAGGTCTTGGCTGCAATGTGAGAGAAGGATCTTCCGCCTGCTCTGGCTCTGTGGATGCGCGGGGTTTCGGCCAGTGCGAGGTTGGAAGATCGGAGGACAGACAGACAGACAGACAGATAGATAGATAGATAGATAGATAGATAGATAGAAAGATACACAGACAGATCGATAGATTGATATTTAGTGCAATGAAATAATTTCTTGATAAAACTGATTGGATTTGGCTAGGAATTTCTGTATTGAAATTATTTATGAAAAAAGATTGCTTGTCCTAACTAAAAGCAGCAAAGCTGCCTATTAAAATACTGTGAATTGAGAGGGCATGTCCTAACCTCAAGGAGGTAAGCGCTGTTAAACTGATGCCAATATGTCCTCTTAGTATAGTCGTCAGTATCCCCACCTCTCCCGCGGGAGACCGGGATTCCTTTTATTCACACAATTAAATAAAATGATGTACTTTCTAATGTTGTAAACTATATTTGTCATTATCCTTGCCTATTACGATTGAGATAAATGTTGAATTCACTGATGGCCAAAATGCTTACAGATATGTTAACTGAAACTCAGAATATGCTCTGAATATTTCAATCTGCACAGACCATACCATCTTAAACAATTTACCTCTACAATGTCTTGGAAAATGGAATGAAGCACTGGTGAATATGAGGCTGCTGCTCAACTCTCTGGGCTAGAATTAGAAGTAGAGTGACTGCTTATGGTTAGCAGTGACTCCTGGTGACTAATATTTATAAGCTGCAAATGGTAAAGTGAGATGATTATATATATATATATATATATATACAAAAAGATAGATAGAAAGAAAGATAGATAGATAGACAGATCGAAAGATAGATATTTATTTCAATGAAATCATTTCTTGATAAAAACTGATTGATTTTGGCTAGGAATTTCTGTATTGTAATCATTTGTGAAAAAAGATTACTTGTCCTAACCCAAAGCAGCAAAGCTGTCTATTACAATACTGTGGATTGATCGAGGGCATGCCCTAACCTCAAGGAGGTGAGCACTGTTAAATTGATACCAATATGTCCTCATTAGTATAGTGGTCAGTATCCCTGCTTGTCACGCTGGAGACCGAAGTTCAATTCCCCGATGGGTAAGGTGGCTACTTTTATTCGCACAATTAAATGAAATGATGTACTTTCTAATGTTGTAAAATATATTTGTCAATATCCTTGCCTGTTACGATTGAGATAAATGTTGAATTCACTGATAGACAAAATTCTTACAGATATGTTAACTGAAACTCAGAATGTGCTCTGAATATTTCAATCTGCACAGAACATACCATCTAAAACAATTTACCTCTACAATTTCTTGGAAAATGGAATGAAGCAGTGGTGAATCTAAGGCTGCTGCTCAACTCTATGGGCTAGATTTAGAAGTGGAGTGACTGCAGCAGCCTATATATATATAATCAGCTCACTTTACCATTTGCAGCTTATAACTATTAACCACCAGGGGTCACTACTAACCAAAAGCAGTCACTCCACTTCTAAATCTAGCCCATAGAGTTGAGCAGCAGCCTAAGATTCACCACTGCTTCATTCCATTTTCCAAGAGATTGTAGAGGTAAATTGTTTTTGATGGTATGGTCTGTGCAGATTGAAATATTCAGAGCATATTCTGAGTTTCAGTTAACTCATCTGTAAGCATTTTGGCCATCAGTAAATTCAAAGTTTATCTCAATCATAATAGGCAAGGATAATGACAAATATAGTTTACAATGTTAGAAAATATATCATTTTATTTAATTGTGTGAATAAGAGGAATCGTCTCCCCGTTGGGGAATTGAACCCCGGTCTCCTGCGTGACAGGCAGGGATACTGACCACTATACTAACGAGGACATATTGGCATCATTTTAACAGTGCTCACCTCCTTGAGGTTAGGGCATGCCCTCAATGAATTCACAGTATTGTAATAGGCAGCTTTGCTGCTTTTGGCTAGGACAAGTAATCTTTTTTCATAAATGATTACAATACAGAAATTCCTAGTCAAAAACAATCAGCTTTATCAAGAAATGATTTCATTGAAATAAATAACTATCTATCGATCTGTCTATCTATCTATGTATATATATATATATATATATATAATCAGCTCACTTTACCATTTGCAGCTTATAACTATTAACCACCAGGGGTCACTACTAACCAAAAGCAGTCACTCCACTTCTAGATCTAGCCCATAGAGTTGAGCAGCAGCCTAAGATTCACCACTGCTTCATTCCATTTTCCAAGAGATTGTAGAGGTAAATTGTTTTTGATGGTATGGTCTGTGCAGATTGAAATATTCAGAGCATATTCTGAGTTTCAGTTAACTCATCTGTAAGCATTTTGGCCATCAGTAAATTCAACGTTTATCTCAATCATAATAGGCAAGGATAATGACAAATATAGTTTACAATGTTAGAAAATATATCATTTTATTTAATTATGTGAATAAAAGGAATCGTCTCCCCGTCGGGGAATTGAACACCGGTCTCCCGCCTGACAGGCGGGGATACTGACCACTATACTAACGAGGACATATTGGCATCATTTTAACAGTGCTCACCTCCTTGAGGTTAGGGCATGCCCTCAATCAATTCACAGTATTGTAATAGGCAGCTTTGCTGCTTTTGGCTAGGACAAGTAATCTTTTTTCATAAATGATTACAATACAGAAATTCCTAGTCAAAAACAATCAGCTTTATCAAGAAATGATTTCATTGAGATAAATAACTATCTATCGATCTGTCTATCTATCTATCTATCTATCTATGTATATATATATACATATATATATATATATATATATATATATATATTATCTACTGGCGGTCGCCAGTAGATAGTTATAGTTACAACCTATTATCCATAGGAAATCCGCGACATTCTATTTTAAATAACTCTCTTGCCGGTTGACGTATCTTCGCGAAATTTTCAAACTTCGTGGGGCGCTCCGGTCCGCTCCTACCCTGAAAGTCTCGGGGTGATACGTCAAGCGGGGGCCGAGAAAAAGGGGGTCCCAAAACGCGTTTTCCCCATGCATTTTCCCATAGGGAACTTTAGACACGGCTACAGCCCGAACTGCTGAACGGAATTACACCAAATTTGGCAAAGAGGTAGTTCTTGGTTCAGAAAGAACCCTTTTTGTTAAATGGTGTAAATCCGTTCAGTAGTTGCTGAGAAAATCAAAAAGTAAAAGTACATATATATCTATGGGCACGGAGGATTCGCGCACCCTGAGCGCACCCTGCGCGCACCGTCCCGATCACGAGCTGCATGTTAATTGGCTGTCAGCTGGCTGTCAACATTCCGATTCAGGAAATGTTGGCAGCCATTTTGTCCCTCGGTAGAACCGAGGGACAGAAACAAGTGCGCAAAGCGCACAAAGGGGGGAGGGTAGAAACACCCTGACCCCCTAGGTTTGCTCAGGGGGTCCCACAAGGACCCCCTGGGCAGAAAAAAGCATTTTTTTTATTTTTTTTTAAATCGGCAGGATGCGCTCAGGGTGCGCGAATCCTGCCGAAAAAAATCGAAGCGCGGTCTCCCGCGCTTCGATGTTAATTGGCCCCCGGGTGGCCCAAGTCCCGGGGGCATGGTGGGGGGATAATTTAATGTGTGGGGGCCTCAAAGGGCCCCCAAGCCCCGGGGACCGCCACCCCCTGGGGCTTTTTAAAAAATGGCGCGGGAGGGCTCTGAGCCCTCCCGCAGCCCCGGGGACCACCACCTCCCCGGGGCTTTTTAAAAAAAAATTATTAAACCTGTGTGGGGGGCTCCAGCCCCCACACGCCCCGAGGACCACCACCTCCCCGGGGCACTAAACATTTTAATATGGGGGTCCGTTACGGACCCCAGAGCCCCGGGGACCACCAACTCCCCGGGGCTGTGTACTGAATGGGAGGGGGGCCGCGCGGCCCCCCTCCTGGAGCCCTTGATGGCCCTGGGGACCACCACCCCCCAGGGCCGGCTCCTGCAGTGTCCCGGGTGCCTACCCCCGGGACACTGCTGTTTGCAATGACAGGACGGGAGCCTCACGGCTCCCGTCCTGTCATTGCAAACTGCTTTGGATATTGGAAGAGAGAGCAGGAAACCTGCTCTCTCTTCCAATATCCAAAGCCGATGCTTTACACATGGGGAGCAGCATGTTAGCTGCTCCCCATGTGTAAAGCAATGCCGGCACCCTAGGGACGCGGGGAGCCGGCGGGACTGTGGGGGATTGGGGACCCCCCACAGTCCCCAACGAGAGGCCAGGCCCTGGGGGATGGGGTCCCCGGGGCAAGTAGTGGCTCGGGAGGGGGGCCACGCGGCCCCCTCCCCAAAAAAATAAATAAATAAAAAAAAAAAAAAACGGAATGGCCGGCCCCGGGGATGGGGTCCCCGGGGCCTTAAATGGCCAGAGGAGGGGGCCACGCAGCCCCCTCCAAAGAATATAAATAAAAACGAGGCCGTGCCCCGGGGATGGGGTCCCCGGGGCCAATACAGGCCCAGGGAAGGGGGGCCACGCGGCCCCCTTCCCGTTTTTTTTAAAATTACAAATTAAAAAAAGGGGTAATGCCCTGGGGGATGGGGTCCCCAGGGCATAAAAACAGGAAAAAGGAAGGGGGCCACACAGCCCCCTTCAAGGGACAAATTTTTTATTTATTTTTAAAAACGATCGGCCCGCAGGCCCCGCCCCTTCCTTCACCACTCTGCAAACGCGCCCCCTGGCGCGTTTGCAGAGGGGAACAATTCCCCTTGAATACTGGGGGTCCCTGGGGGCCAACTAGCCCACCAGGAACCTCCAGTATGCGCCAGGGGCTGCGTTGCAGAGAGGTGTAGAGAGGCCACACCCCTTTTACACCTCTCTGCAACGCAGCTCTGTGGCGCTTTTGGAGGTATATGGTGGGCTAGTTGGACTCCGGGGACCCTCAGGATTCAAGGGGACTTAATCCCCCAACTTAAAACGCGCCACGGGGCGCGTTTGCACAGTGGTGAAGGGAGGGGCGGGGCTTCAGGTGACATGTGTGCAAACAGGCCCCGTGGCGCGTTTTAAGATGGGGAATTAAATCCCCTTCAATCCTGAGGGTCCCTGAGGGCCAACTAGCCCAACAGGTACATCCAGAAAGCGCCACAGAGCTGCGTTGCAGAGAGGTGTAAAAGGGGTGTGGCCTCTCTACACGTCTCTGCAACGCAGCCCCTGGCGCATATTGGAGGTTCCTGGTGGTCTAGTTGGCCCCTAGGGACCCTCAGGATTCAAGGGAACTTAATCCCCCAACTTAAAACGCGCCACGGGGCGCGTTTGCAAAGATGTCACCTCAGGCCCCGCCCCTCCCTTCACCATTGTGAAAATATTCCTCTAAAATCAGCCGAAATAGGAATTCCGATTTACTCACCTGTTATCAGGAGAGACCTCAGTGCTGCATCTTTCAGCCCAGTACTGATCCTCAAAAGTAATTTTAACCGTACTTACCGGTAATTTGAATTTCCTTCATAGGCTAACATTGACTGGTTTCACTTGGAAATTCTTCTAAGTGTGGAGTTTTGGAACTTTAAAATATTCCTCTAAAATCAGCCGAAATACGAATTCCAATTTACTCACCTGTTATCAGGAGAGACCTCAGTGCTGCATCTTTCAGCCCAGTACTGATCCTGAAAAGTAATTTTAACCGTACTTACCGGTAACTTGAATTTCCTTCATAGGCTAACATTGACTGGTTTCACTTGGAAATTCTTCTAAGTGTGGAGTTTTGGAACTTTAAAATATTCCTCTAAAATCAGCCGAAATACGAATTCCGATTTACTCACCTGTTATCAGGAGAGACCTCAGTGCTGCATCTTTCAGCCCAGTACTGAACCTGAAAAGTAATTTTAACCGTACTTACCAGTAACTTGAATTTCCTTCCATAGGCTAACATTGACTGGTTTTCAGCAAAAAAGTTTCAAAGTGTTGATTTTCACAAACTACAAATATTCCTTAAAAATCGCCTGTATGACTTAAACGCATTCTTTCAACTGTTACAGGAGATGCACCAGTGCTGGATCCAGGATCCAACACTGAGTAAGAAAAAGTAACGATAACAGTTTTTACCTGCTAAGTGAATTTCCTTCCATAGGATAACATTGGTGATTCTATGAGAAAAAGTTTGTGTCAACTTTTAAAATACAATAATATTCCTTAAAAATCACGACTGTAACCAAAACGCTTTTACTCAACTGTTTACAGGAGATGTACCAGGACTGAATCTAGGATCCAGTCCTGTGGTTACAAAAGTAATCCATAAAGTAACAGCACATGTAACTGAACGAAGTACA